>QEOT01001011.1:92218-108437 GCA_003123785.1 Pterocarya stenoptera | reverse complement strand
TATAAAATATTCAACCCTAAACAAACCTTGATTACTCGCGAGCAGGCTAGGAGCATTCTAGGTAACTTTAACCAAAAAGATTTAGAAAAAGTTTTTTTTTTTTTTCTGAAAAGTCTACAGAATCAACCTGTCTCTGATACCAAATTGTAACACCCCCTTCCCGTAGACTAGGTGTATCACGTAATTTTTCATGAAAATAATTCCTGTGACCTGTGGGTTATGGGCCCACCACGCTTCCTCTACGCCACTCTGATACCAAATTGTAACACCCCCTTCCCGTAGGCTAGGTGTGTCACGTAATTTTTCATGAAAATAATCCCGGCAAAAGATTCTCTAATTTTTATGATTAAAATAAAGATACTGAAATTTATTATGAAATAAAAGGTCTCATAAAATTGTCTTCCAAAAACATTAAATGAATAAACTGAATAACTTCATGTCATAAAAGACATGTTTTATTTTAGAAAGTCTGAACTAAAAATGAATAAATAAACGCTCCTTCTACTCCTGGCCTGCCTGCTCGTAATCATCATCTTCACCTGGGTGATTAAAAACATGAAAATAAACTAAAATGAGTCGATGACTCAGTAAGAAATCCATCACAACGTAAACGTAATCAACATAAGATTTTCATAAGAACTTTCATGCTGAGAACTTAAAATAAATAAATTCATGACTGATCATGCTAATGCTCATGCAATATATGACTGATTATGCTGAGCTAACTGACTGATTTATCTGACTGGTTTATCTGACTGGCCAACACACTTAACCCTGTGTGCAAGGTTGTGCACTAGTCCCACATCCCGCTGTAGCAAGGGGAACTGCTGATAGTATTCTAACATACTATGGTGGACCACGATTGAGTTCGTGGCTTGCACACCATCCTGAACTGAACTGCATTGGTACCATGTATCTGAATGGCCATCTTATTAACTGATCTGAACTTATCTTACACTTGAACTTAAAATGGCTTATGTGTCTTATACACATGAGATGCATGACATAATACTTATATAATTATAATTTCTGAATCTAAACATGATGCGGAATGACATGCTCGTGTGCTATGCTAGATTACATGCTTGCACATGACATGAGTGATACATAAAAATTGGCTATCAATAAATTGGCTTGAATAATACATACATATAGGCTACTGTGATGATCCTAATTTATGATCAAATTACTTACCTCGCTGCGTTTCTTCTTGAATAAAACTTTGTAACTTGCGACCTATATACAAATAAATAACTATCACTAAATTGTTGGAAATAAAATAAATACTATATCTTACTTAACTAAATTTGGAAATCTAAAGATAATCTACAACTATTTTGTTTAACACTAAAATCAATAAATCTTGATATTTTAAATTATTTAAAATACTAATAACATATTATAATTTAGTAAAACACTTGAGCTATTCTAAATAAGTCATAAACTTAATTTCTTAAAATAGTTTTCCTTTCTTAACATAATTATTCAATCTTATAAGAAATCTAATAAATATTAATATCATTTAAAATACTCTTAACATATTTCTTAATTTTCTTATTTAAAGTATCCATACTAATTTTTATTAAAATTCTATTAAATAGATAAAAGAAATCTTAACTAAATTATTAGGCTCAATAATCTACTTTAAAATCTAATTTAAATTCTTTAAACATTTTCTTATAAAATAAACATTAGACTAATATATATATTTAAATAAAATATGACTCCTCTTTGAAATATTAAGTCTAATAATATCACTAAAAAAATTTATTGAAACATAATAAAATCAGTCCAATTTAAATTACAAATCTTATTATAGTATAAGTCTAATTAACCTCAACTTAGCCCACAAAGGAAAATGCCCAACAGATTTAAATCAAGACCTGAAACACTTTTAAAACCCAAGCTAAACAACAAGCCCATCAGATTTAAAACAAGGCCCGAAACACACTTTAAAAACACAACTAACAGCTAAGCCCATCACTCATATGGCCCAAGGCCCGATTGTGAGCTCAAAGGCTCGGGTGATCTACAATACACGGATAGAATGCCGTGTGCGAGAGAGAGAGAGAGACAGAGGCTCACCGAGAGGGAGGGCTGAGGCGATGGCGGCACTGGCGGCTGGGAGTGACCGGCGACGCGACCGGGGGTTTCTCTGAGGTGGTGCGACGCCGAGTGAGAGAGAAAGAGAGAGTTAGAGAGAGAAACTGTTGTAAACCGAAACAAAAGAGAGAGAGAAGAGACTGGTGGCTGCCGAGGCCTTACCGAAAAAAGGAGTGGCTCGACGGGGGCTGCAGGTCGGCGGCTTCTGTGGTGGTCCGAGAGGGTCTTGGCGCCTCAAAAGGTGGCTCTCGGGTAAGTGGGTTTTTCTCTGTTTAATGTTCAACTCTGGTTTGTGTGGGTTTGCCGATGGATAGAAAACTGTGAAGAGGAAAAGGGCATTTAAAGTAGGGTTTTAATGTGAGACTTGGTCTTTCATTAGAAGCTAAGAGACGTACGTGCGTAGAACTATACTCGGCGACCGAGTTGAATTTTTCCACTAGAGTTGTTAGCGAAAAACACTGAGAAGAAAACAGAGGCTAATCCTGAGGTGGGTTCGGCTGACTAGAGGGAAGAAAGAAAACTTTAAATTTCAAATAAAATCTAGAATTTGAAATTTGATACACGTAAGAAACCTCATTGAAATGAAACTCTATCAAATTTAAATAACAACTATAATAGAAAATATATAAATATAAAGTAACTATTAATTCTAATAAAACTATAGTCATAATAATTTAAATCTAAATAAAGCTTAATAGGAAAATAATTTACTTATATATCCTAAAATCAAAACTGGTATGTTACAGATAGGCTGAGAGAAGTCCATGTCAACACAACACCTCGCACCTTCCGGTCGAGAGACACTTGCAGTGGCATTATCTCTCCTAAAAAATCTTCCATAACCCCCAGTGAGGATTTTCAGTATCGAAATATGATAAAGTTTGGGGGTAAACCCGGCAAGAACAACCAAGCCGAAACATTCACAGGTTCAATATTCTCATCAAAAGTAGGAGACCAATGGAAAATGCGATAGGGCACACAATCAATGTCGAAGAAATCCCGCGCCATAGCTGTGCAAAAATCTTCCTCATTTGTCAAACAAACCATCACATTGGCCAACTTTCTCATCCCTCCCACTACTAGCTGCGCCGTCAAACCCCAACGTAGCTTGATGAACTTTTGAATTCGATCCAGCGAGGGACGTTTTCGCAAGAATTTCAGCACCACTGTAAAGCGAAATGGTGAGGCCGAATGTTTGATTTCCTCTGGTGAGAAGTGAAAGAACATCTCTCCATCCTTGAATCCAGGTCGACACATAGGAATAGCAACCTTAGGGAAAGGTTTTAGGGAATCCACAACGATATCGACAAAGGAAATGCGGGCCACCGGTGGCTAAAGATCAGGTGGGGCCTCCTTAGAGGCCATGTGGCCAAGCAAAGGAAGGACGCGATCGCAATCTAGAGAGAAAAAGAAACCTAGGTCACGTCAGCAAAAAAAACTGTATACCTATATAGGTCATTAATATTACTGCTGCAACAATATCAGTCCCTATTTTTATCTTCTGCACACCAATTTGAGAGAATGAAGATGTAGCTGAAGTTGCTGGATATATTTCTCTGTGGTTCATTCTAGTTCTCTACTATTTTCCCTTCACCTGTAGTATCCAAAAGTATTTGCAGACACAGCTCAAAAACACAGTTGTCGGGTGGCTATCTACTCTCACATTTGCTCTTCATGTTCTCTTGTCATGGATTTTTGTGAGCAAACTACACTTTGGAATTCCTGGTGCAATGGGTGCCATGATTATATCTTATGCCTTAGAATTGATCGGATTGTTCATGTATGTCTTCGGAGGTTGGTGTTCCAACACATGGAGAGGTTTCACATCAGCTACCTTCCGTGATTTATTACCTGTAGTGAAGCTCTCAATATCCTCAGGCGTGATGCTTTGGTAAGTCTATTTCCTTCACCAAATTAGTTTCAAGCCTTTATTGTTGATATAATTCCATTACACTACTGCTCTTCTGATCATTGACCCTTTGACAATCCCAATAGCTTAGAGTTGTGGTACAATGCTATTTTAGTCTTACTCGCTGGATACATGGAGAACTCTATGGTTGCAATATCTACCTTTTCAATCTGGTAAGACTACATCATTCTTATTTATTTTTCTTATTGGATTTTGGTCTAAAATTATCTCCTAAGTTGATCTGACCTTTCCAGCCTCAATATCATTGCTTGGGAATTTATGGTCTTCCTTGGCTTCGTAATTGCTGCTAGGTAATTATTTTTAATACCCATATTCCTTGTTCGATGATTGGTGTATATAAACTTATTCTCATGATCTCCTTTGCATAGCGTTCGGGTATCAAATGAATTAGGGAGAGGAGATGCTGAAGCTGCAAGATTTTCCATTAAAATCATCACTAGTACTTCTATATGTCTTGGAGTATTCACATGGATTCTATGTTTAGTGTTGGGTCGTACAATGGCTTATATGTTCACAAGTGACGACGACGTTGCAGAATCTATTTTAGATTTATCTATCCTACTCAGTATCTCTGTCTTAGTCAACAGTATACAGCCAGTGCTCTCAGGCATGTATTTGATTTTGTAATCTGATGGTGGCCGTAAAAGGTCACACTCAATAACTTCTGTTTTGCAGGCATAGCTGTTGGTGCTGGTCAGCAAAGTGTAGTTGCATATGTTAACATAGGTTGTTACTTTCTCATTGGGGTGCCAGCAGGAGTCTTTCTTGGATATTTGGTCCATCTAGGATAAAAGTGAGCTTTTTTATTTTAAACGTGAATATTAGATTCATTTATCAAGCAAAAATTTACATAAGCTATTTCTTTTTTTTAATGAAAACTAAGCTTGTTTCCTTCAATGTCTTTTTATCTCATATTTTACCTCAGCATAGACCATAATTGTTTCATGAGAAAATAGATGCTTTTTGTGTGTAGAACATTGAATGCACAACATGCAAGGAAATCCTAGTTCAGCATACCCTTCATAGAACTACGGCAATATTCAGTGCCATTTTCAATATATCCATGGAGGAAGATATGCCCTAGTTCTCAATTTTCTTTGAAAAAAATTTCCAGGGAATATGGATCGGAATGATCATTGGCGTCATGGCACCAGTCGCTTGTGCTCGGCTACATTACCTTCAAGGCAGATTGGAATGAACAGGTAAATCAAATGATTTTGAACTTTGCTTGGTTCAAAATCGGGCGGTGTTGGTTTCTAATTATACAAATATCAATGAAATGATGATTCAATTCAATGCTTGTCCTAATTAATCCCTTTTCATACAGGTTAAGCAAGCATCTGAACGCCTGAATAGGTGGCTCTTGAATCCTTCTAACGATTCCAGCGGAGGTTCTGCCTAGGAAAGACGCGATAGAAGAATTCCTCAATGTTGTGCTTGATGGCAACCACCAGCTTAGTAAATAACTAAATAAGATTGAACGAACCAAATTTGAGGTTCTAGGCAATAACCTAGCTAAGTACCTTTTGGAAGAAATATTGCCTTTGTTCTTTCTAACATGAGTATTAATTATCGGATGTCGCACAATAATCTTACAAGAAAGTTATGCAACTAATTAAAGATTAAGTTCAATGAAATTAAAGAATCAAACATAGATCTGAGGCTTTTATAGGTGGGTGCCATTTAACATTGTAATATAAGATCGGCCAAACACTAGAATGGCATTTCAAAGAAGACAAGTTTTGGTGTGGTTTCAGCGATATGGACACAATTATTATGTTACAAAATCTACAGAGAACACAAAAATAGGAAGAGTTGACAGACTAATATAAGTAGAGTAGATTATCTTCTCAAGAGGTTGTATGCTGGTAAATCTCTCATGCCGAAGACATCTTCAAGCTCAAGCTCGCGCTCTAACTGGGTTCTTGTTGACTTAAGAACATCCCGACAATACAAAACCCAAAAAATAGTAAGAATCAAAATAATAAACAACCAATGGTGAATAACAAACAAACATCGTTTCAATACAAAACTTGTGTTAGGTCATGGACAGGATATGACTTTGTTAAAATTATTTATATTGAAATCAATATAAGAAGCACGCTTGCAAGCCATTGAGCATCCAACATTTGAAATGCTACACAATTGAGGTTATCAAATGCCATTTCATCCTCCCCAAGCAATTCTAGAAAGCGAATTCCTGCCAATGAAGTCGGTTTTCCTGCAAAATAAAATTATATAGAAAAATGACATTCTCTGTAAATAAAACCTCAGAATTTAAAATGACCAAGAAAAGGTGAATATGTGTGAGTTAAGTAAAACATTTTCCAAAAGAAACTGACTTTTGGCGAAAATTAATGATTTTCAATTATTTGATTGAGATCTTAGAAAAGACATTGAAAAGGTTTTCAAATTTTAGTTGGTAGCAGAATCTTTCCATGAACATACACACAAGGAAATCACCGCATCCTGCAACACCCAAAAAGTAACTAGCTATAACGGAAAATGTGTATATCTAGCTAGAAGAAATGAAAGTATCTAACTATAAAGGAAAATGTTACTAATGGGCTTTCTGTAGTGTTGTCTCTAGTGGACAAACAGACTAAATTTGCTCATTTCTTTACTCTCTCACATCCCTACACAGCTGTTAAGGTAGCTCATTTTTTTTAATGGGGTTTTCAAGTTGCATGGTTTACCTCGATCCATAGTTTCTGACAGAGATGCAGTTTTCACAAGTTCTTTCTGGAAACAGTTGTTTCTCTTGCAAGGTGTTTCCTTGGATTTTACATCTTTGTACCATCCTCAATCTGATGGACAGACAGAAACATTAAATAAATGCTTAGAGGGTTACTTGAGATGTTATTGCAGTCAACAACCAAAAGAGTGGACTTCATGGATGACTATGGCTGAGTGGTGTTATAACACTACTCTACATTCTTCCATTCAAATGACTCCCTTCGAGGCCCTTTCTGGTTATGGTCCCCCTAAACTCATTTCTTATATGCCTGGCATTTCCTCTAATGATGCTGTGGATTAGTAGTTAAGAACAAGGGATGAATTGCTGAGTTTGTTGAGAGATAACATGGAGAAGGCACAACACAAAATGAAGTTTTTTGCTGATAAAGGGAGAACAAAAAGATCTTTTTAGGTCGGTGACTGGGTCTTCTTAAGACTTCAGCCTTATAGGCAGAAGTCTGTGGCTATGCGTCACAACATGAAACTAGCTCCAAGGTTTTATGGGCCATTTCAAGTTCTGCAGAAAGTGGAGTCAGTGGCTTATTAACTTGATTTGCCATCATCTTCCAACATTCATCTCGTTTTGCATGTTTCTTGCTTGGAGAAGAGGGTGGGACAGCATATCATTCCTTTACCAACCTTACCTCCAACTGATTCTAGTGGCCACTTGCAACCTGAGCCGCGGGAGATACTTGATAGGAGAATGCAGAAGAGGGGTAACCATGCTATGACTGAGGTGTTAGTGAGCTGGGTGCGGGCTGCTCTTGAAGATTACTCTTGGGAATGTCCGTGGAAATTGAGGCAATTATATCCCCATTTGGTAGGTACTGTGTTGTAAATGTGTGGATCTGGTTTGAAGGCCTTGTGGGCAAGTCCTTTAAGAGGGGAAGAATGTTATGTGTGGATCTGTGTTGAAGGATCGAAGGAGCTGCTGTGTAAACATTCAGCAAGTAATGGTATTAACAACCGTGCAATACGGTGCGTTGTGGATTTAATAAAACGGTGTGCAGCGAAGCAGGATGCAAGGAGTAATAGAACCGTACGCAGCGAAGACGTTAGGGTTTTTAATGAAACGATTTGTTTTGAATATGTTCGTAGGTTATAAGAATACTGGACGGCGTCGTTTTGATTTCTTATTGATTAGGAAAGCTTTTCACGAGGCTGTTAGTTAGTTTTGTTATCATTTTTCTATTAAAGGAGAAACCGTGTACACAGAAGGGATCAAAGATTCTAGTGAACTCTGAATTGTAAGGAGCTTGGAGATTGCTCGAAAATCTCTTTCAATTAGTATAGTAAGAGTGATTCATCTTCTGTGATTAAATTCATTTAGCATTTTCTGTGTTGCATTATTTTGTGCACTCTGCATTTGAGTTCTTGTGGATCTGGTTCGTGTATTCCAAAGGAGCAGTAAGGAGGTACGTGACAGAAAGAAAACCGTCATTATCATTTGGGAGGGGGGGGGGGGATGAGTAGTTCGGAAGGGTGGGTGTGGATGATGGGGTGGGCAGAGGGAAGAAAGCTTTAGAACCTGGGAATTCTGTGTCATTTCTGCATTAGCCCAAAATCCGCTTTCCCTTTATAAACATTTTTAAACTAAACTAAAAACCAGAAAATGTGGAAAATATTCGCGACTAAAAGGTTGAATTTGATGTTTAAATTTCTTTTACGGAGTTGTAACAACATGGTATGTTGTTTAAGCTTATTAATGATGGTGGCCTAGGTTTTTGGTTTACATGATTTTTTAATCTTTGCACAATAGTATGAACTATGTATAGACACTTGACTAGAGTCAATATTTAAGTTCCTATAGCTATTTAGTATAATACATTTGATAGTCAATACATGGTTCCTGACTAAAACCTGAACCTTTTTTTGCTGCTTTTCATAAAATATCGAGTTCTTTACCAGCTCACCTTCATCTTCTTATATCAAAATATATACATCAAATTATTGACAATTATACATTTGAACATCCTTGAAGCTAACTGCTAGTCGAAGCACCCAAAACCACAGTTAGTATGCAAAGGACAAGTTCTATAAATTTGACGATGATAGAATGTCTTAACCATAAGAGAACCTTATGCAAGCTATAGCCTAGAAATCTAATTATGTTTTACAGTCCTGAATTAGATTTCTTACAGTCCTGTCGCATAACTTTATTGAAAGCCCAGTTCACAATTCAATAACCCATGATAAATCCCATTCATTGTTCTATAGGCTGTTCTATACTCAAAAGGTAAGCAAACAAATGAAGCAATCGAAGTGATCCCAGCAACAGAAAATATAAGTGAGTTTCCAATGAACATATAAAGCAAGTCATATAAAGCAATATATTATTCTTCACTGTAACACAAATCATATAAAGCAAGTCTTTAGTGCAAAATGAACAATAGCATCCTAAAAGTTCTCTTAGATAGTTTATAATCCAATACTTAGAAGATGGATTTGAAAAAGAAGTTATTGAGATAAAATAAGGGCAGAAATCAAGTATGGTGAAAACTTATTAAAACATTGAACTTTCCAACCAGCAATAAGGAAAAAGGGAAACAAAAATTCATGAGTTGACTTAAATCTTCCTGAATAGTAGACCATGCATAGCCAACAAAGCCATCAATCAAGTGACCCAACCTATTTGACAAAAATAGCATAATGAAAACACAAACCATTATTTTACCTACTACCAACAGAAAAAAATACCTAACCATTCTGCCCACTGTGCGATCAACTGAGAAAATAGAAGTGTCCAAGGGAGATTTTCTTTCCTCCATTCCTCATCCCAAAGATCTTCAAGCTTGGATCCCTACAATAAAGCCAAAGATTGACCAACAAAAAGGTTGAAAGCATCCGAATAGCAGATTCGTACACTCCATCTCATAACGCGTAACAATAAAAACAATAATTCACCTCTGAATGCCCATCATCATGCTCAGAATTCCCTAGCAGAGGCCCATCCAAACCATCCAGCCCTGAGGTCTCCAAATGCTCTTGCCTTTTTCCATCGACATCCCCGGGAACGAGTCTTGATAAATGGTCAATTATGCTTTATTAATATTCTTAATATCTTGGGTTAAATGAGTTTTAGTTATTAAAATAAGAGTATTAATAAGATAATATGAATTAATTGGGTTTTGGCATGTGAAATGATTTTTTCAGAAAAATGCAGCCTCACGTTTCACGCCCATGTGCAGCAGGAGAACGCACGATCGGGTAGAAAGGACCCACTTGGCTTCACGCCTACTGGCAGCAGGGACGCACGATTGTGAGGGAGGCAGCTGGATGTGCAGTGGGCTGGAGCGGAATCAAGGTGAGGGTGCAATCCGCAACAAGGAGAGATAGATAAAAAAGGAAAAGAAAAAAAATCGTGAGGGGGCTTCTCATATTATTCTGGGGTTTTTACTTTTTTTTTTCCGAGAGCGGCGATTTCAGCTGAGTTTCTTTCCTCTTTTATTTTTCATTTTTCTTGCTTTTGCTGGGTAGCGTATTTGTCATTTCTTTTCGGAGGATCTCCTTTATTTTTTTATTTCTCTTACTTTTATGCTTGGTTGGAGGTTTATTATTTGAGTTTGGCAATGTTGAGTATTTTCAGAGAACATTTGTTTTGCGCTTGAGGATTTATCCTAGTTAGGATTATTTTCTCAAATTTTAATATTGTTTTTCTTAGATTAATTTTTGCTGCTAGAAATATCATGTGTAGTTAATTTCTGAAGCTTGGGTTATTGAATGAGACTCAATTTGTTTTGGGTTCTAGTTTAATACAATATTTTGTTAATGAATATTGATTTCACTTGTTGCTAGTCATATTTGAATTGAAAAATAGAGTGCAGCTCTTGCTCTTGATTTGTTGTTGACGTAAGGCACAATAAATGCTTGAAAATTATCAAGGCTTCTCTCAGTTGATTGTTAAAGTGTGTTTGGTTAGTAAAGTTGTAAATCCCTTAAGGAAATATTGCAAAACTTGAGCATAACTTTTTATCTTCGGTTTATCAATGCCTTGACTGGATTGTTAATCGAGAAAATATTCTAGAAACCGAAACAAAAAGAGTCCCATCCCCAACCCAAGTATTTGTTAAATCATTTCTTTTGCAACAATTATTTTCAACTTCATATTTAAAAATTTTGTTTGTTACTTGAAGGACTTGGAATTACAATTTTTCATCATTTAGAATATTAAATTTTCAGCAGCTATTCCTTTTGTAATTTAATCCATTTTTTTAAGATTTACAAAAGCGAGATCCTCAAAGCACAACCACATATTCCGTTTTTCATTAAATCTTTCTTTGTGAATATATTAAAATCCATTTTACTCATTGTTTATACATACATAAAAAAAAAATACAAAAAAGAAAGAATTTTATATTTCATTTTACTTTTTCACACTTCTCATACATCATCATACTTTCCAATTAAATTTTACAAATAATTTGATAATCCTTTATCTCTATAGAATACAATCCTGGACTTATTCTTGATACGACTTGACACTTCTACACTTAAAAACACATTTTAGACTAAGGGTGTTCAACCGGATCCGGATCCGGATATCCGGTCATAACCGGATCCGGATCCGGATTTTAAAAACCGGGCGGTTATCCGCCCGGATTAATCCGAAAATAATCCGGGCGGATAACCGGATTGAATCCGGATATGCGATTATATATCCGGATTTTTTTTCACGACTTGGAAGCTGAGAAAGTGAGAAGTCCAGAACTGTTAGCGCAACGCAGTCGCTGTGCAGCGCAGTGGTGTTGCATCCACCACGGGGCGCAGCCTACTGCACTCCAAGAAGTCCAGAGCATGCCGACGAGTGCTCTGCCATTCCAGGAAAATTTTTTGAGCACCTACAGCTCCCTAACACATCGACAAAAGGTTTCTGTTTTTTTTTTTAACTATTCACGTGAACAGTGGCGCCAAATCCTAAGGTTGAAGACGATGGCATTGTTTGTAATTTAAATTGTTTAGGCTGGGCTTCTGTTGTTTTGTTTAAGAACAATGGGCTTTCATTATTTCTGATGGGCTTTGCTTTTAAACCAGTGTAAATACTTGTAAGCGGATTCTTTTGTTTTTTAAAGACCCGGTTATAACCGGATAACCGGGTCATATATCCGGATCCGCAACCGGATCCGGATTTTTGTGACCCGCCCGGGTGTAATCCGGGCGGATAACCGCCCGGATGCACCCGGATTCCGAGTTTCGGACCGGACCGGAAAAAAAAACCGGTCCGGTTGAACACCCTTATTTTAGACGAGTCAAGTCTTCTCCTCAAAGTTCTTGATGTCATCAATATTTTTATTATTTTAGCTACATATAAAACACAATTAATTTTGAGGGCCCAGAGAGCTTAAAACATCCTCAACACAAAAGAAACCGAATCATGCCATCTTACAGCTTTTCATTCACATAAATGTTTTCTTTTTTCCTTTTCCTCGGTATCTATTGACTTAATATCCCTTTATTTTCTGAACTTTAACGTACGTGTCCTTAAACTGAAAGCCAACTAGCCCATAGAAACCAGCTCTTGCTATGAAAACAACGATATGATTGGCTTCCAAAGAAAATATTAAAAATACATACATTTATAAACAATCAATGTGAGCATAAGACGAAAACCAGCCGAATAGCAGTATACAATTGATCAATCGAACAACTATCAAAAGAGAAAAACCTCACATAGCTATTTGAAAGAAAACCCAGCTCCTAGTCAAAGCATTTTCAAATCTTGCACGGAAACTAAATCAACCGAAATAAAACTATCTAAGGGATCGAATGCTCTCGGTGCGGGATCACCCCAAAAAGGAGGACTTAGGATCCTATCTTTCAATTCCAGAAAGAAAAAAAAAAAAAAATCGAATGAAATGAATAAGAGGAAGAAAAGGGTTTAAAGGTAGAGAAATGATAAATACAGTCATGAGTGTGCAAGCGGCGTGCAGTCGCTTTGATAAAAAGTGAATAAAGATGGGACCCACTTAAAAAAAAGTTAAGATTTTAATAGCGGACCCCACTCCTTTTCAAAGCGACTGTATGGCGTTTGCGCATTCCACGACTGTATGTAGAATTACCCTTAAACGTACTTACTTGGACTTTGAGAAATGCAAAATCAACTTCAGTACTTGGTTTTTCTCCTCCCTTCTCTGTTTTTTTCCACTTTTTGCGAGGTTTCCTTCTCTTAATAATGAAGCAAATGGGTATCACATTAAAGAAACGAAAGAAATGCCAGAAAGAAACTGAAGTTGTTCACAGAGAGAACCATCCTCCTTCCCTCCTCGTCCTAGAGGAAGGGCCACTACAACACAATTACTTTTTAGTGACGGTTGTGAATTTGTGACAGTCCCCAAACCATCACTAAAAAGGCTTTTCTGTGACGGTTTCTGAAAACCGTCACTAAAGGCCGATGAGATTTTTTTTACGTTCCAACGTGTAAGAAAATTACGTTCGAACGTCACATATACGTTCGAACGTGTGGCTACTTACGTTCAAACGTGAAATGTTTTGGCGCCAACGTTTGAACCTTAGTAATTAACGTTCAAACGTTAATTGTAAATTGAAATTAAATATTACTCTAATTTAAAATTTATGTGGTTTTTATAATGCATAATTTGTATGCAAGTCTAAAAAATTGACTTGTATATATTTATATATACACAATTTGTAAAATATAATTATATATTTATATATATAATATATTTATGTTTATATATATAAATATAAATTTATGTATACATATATAAATATATATTTATGTTTATGTATATTTGAAGTACAGTAATTTAGTATTAAAGTTGAAAAATATAACATTAAAGAAGATTGAAAATTGAAATTAAAAAAACTATAGATTTATTAAATAATATTGTTTCTTACAAAAATTAAAAACAAATACAATATATGATAGAAGTACTTAAACAACACTCAGATGATAGCGTTGTCTGCACATAACTTTCAATGTGCAGATATTTCCCAGCCTCTACTGAGGAAGACCATCTTTCAGGTTCCTCTGCTCCTATATGAGTTCGTCAAACTCGTTGATCAGGGCCTCTCGCTCTACCATAATAGTATGAACCCCGATTTGAGCAATGGCTTGAGTGGCTCTTCTCTCCCTCATTTTCTAATATATAAAGGATGAGCCATATCCTGAAAATAGAAAAGGAAAAAAAATTATGAGTACTATTGGTGCATCTTTTGTTATAATTTTAAACTGCTCTGCATGAATGTTCGAACATAAAGAAACATACGTTAGAACGTTAAGATAAAACGTTTGGACGTGTATATTTTACATTCTCACATAAAATACATTTCGTTTGAATGTAGAACGTATAATATATTTCATTATTTTCCATTCGAACGTAATACATACACGTTCGGACATTTGGCTATATGTTCGAACGTATGTGTTTACGTGCGAACGTAAAGAATAGACGTCAAATTGTTGAAAGCATAAATAAATTTAAAAGCATTACATTCGAACGTTAAATCCTATATGTTCGGACATGGAAGGAAATGTTGGAATGTGAGAAATAAAATGTTAGAACGTTGAAGTCCATCATTGAACATTTCTTGATTGATTTTTCAAAATATATTAATAATATATTAATTTATTAATGTATGTTATATATTATAATGTATACTATAACATATAGCATACTATATCAAATATTATATTATAATATATAGTATATTATATTGTAAAATACATTATAGCCAAATGTCGTTCACTATATATTATATTTTCATTTAAAGTATTATGTTATCATAATGTATATATATATAGTATATGTACATATATAATATATATATTATATATTATATATATAATATATATATTATATAGGTTGTTGTTAGTTTTATTAATTATAGCCAAATGTCTATCACTATATATTATGTTTCCATTTGAAGTATTATGCTATCATAGTATATATATATATAATATATATAAGTTGTTGTTAGTTTTATTAATTATAACCAAATTTCTATCACTATATATTATGTTTCCATTTAAAGTATTATGCTATCATAATATATAGATAGTGTATGTACATATATATAACATATATATACTATATATATAGGTTGTTGTTAGTTTTATTAATTATAACCAAATGTCTATCACTATATATTATGTTTCCATTTAAAGTATTATGCTATCATAGTATAGATATATATATAGTGTATGTACGTATATATATAAGTGTATGTACTAATATATATTTAAATATTTTAAAAAAACACTACTATCATAATATTTAAAATCACTTCCTTAATTATTATGTTGCGGATAAAATCAAAAATAAAAAAATGTAGTTGATAATGGTATGTATATAACATGAATATTAAGTATAAGTATATATAAGTATATTATATTATATATTTTGTTATATGATATATCTCATTTTTCCTTATAAATGTATTGAGTTATTATAAGTTGGACTTTAATACCGGCAAACCTTCAGTGATGTATATATTGCTGGGAAAGTCCATTCAAGGTGATTTATAAGGTTTTTTCCAGTGAAATTAATGAAGGGATTAGAGTGACTCCCCTTGTAGTGATATTATATATATTGCTGTTTAGTGTATATAATATATTATGCAACTATAATATATAATAGTAATTATGAATATGTTATATAATATATATATTATATATATACTAGATTATTTTTTATTTCTAACTATTAATAATCAAGTTATATTTATGTTTTAACGTGCATTATTTACTTTCGAACGTGGAAAAATGTGGGCGGAAAATTTCCCGCTCAATTGTATCGTTCGAACATTAAATCCTATACATTCGAACGTACGAAAATTGTTGGCGGGAAATTTTCCGCTCAATTATCGTCTTCTGTGCTGAGCATTTACGTTCGAACGTTTAAATTAAACGTTTGAACGTGAATGCTGAAAATTTGGGAGGCTGAAAGTAACGTTCGAACGTTTAATTTATATGTTCGAACGTGAATGCTGAAAATTTAGGAGACTGGAAGTAACTTTCGAACGTTTAATTTATACATTCGAACGTGAATGTTAAAGTAACGTTCGAACATATAAATTAAACGTTCGAATGTTAATTCAAATGAAATTTTTTTTACATGAAAACATGCATGGGAGGAAGCAGAGTCATTTCTGCTTCTCCCGTGCACGAAATAGAGAGAGAAAGAGAGAGGGGGAATGGTGAGCGAGGGTTAGAGAGAGAGAGTTCGACTGAGAGATGGTTAGAGAGAGAGAGAGTGTGAGTGAGAGAGGGTTAGAGTAAGAGAGAGTATTGTTATTGTTAGAAAGGGTTAGAGTGAGAGATCACATCTAAATTGTATAAGAGAGTGATTATAGAGGGTTAGGATTTTGAAACTATTTTGGTAAGGAAAAATCATTCTTTCCTTTATTTGCAATTTTATGATATTTTTCTTGTGTTTTATATATATATATATATGTCTCTAACAAGTTAGTATTGTTTTTTTTTTTTTTTTT
>QEOT01001011.1:78977-90535 GCA_003123785.1 Pterocarya stenoptera | reverse complement strand
TATTATTGAGGGAATATTGTTATGTTTAGATAACTTTGTTGTCGAAATATTGTGAAAATGTTGTGATATGGATTGTGAAATATTGTGATTATTGTTTATTAAGTGCATTTATATTTTATGAGTTTATGGTATTTGTTGATGAGTATTAATATGTTTTGAAATATTGTTGTTGTAATATTGTAAAAATATTGTGGTATGGATTATAAATGTTGTGATTATTGTTTATGAATTTTGTGAATATTTTGTGAGTTTATGGTGTTTATTGATGAATTAATATGCTTAGAAATATGTTAATATGATAAATTAATAAAGTCCAAGTCCCTCTTAGTGCAAAAGTCTCATTTAAAGACACGTTTGCAGGCCCAATAGAGAGACCAGGAGGAAAGAATTCGCAATGAAGTCCAAGAGTAAGTACAACGGGAGATGATGGTGCAAATAGAGGATGTTATGTCATTGCAACAACAATGGGATGGGCGAGGAAAAAAGAAATGTATTATCTCAATTTTATTCATGTATATAACTTTTAGTATTTAATTTTAAAAGTTTATAACACATAATTAGTTGTAAAATATTTATGGTGTGTGTAATATAATACAATTGGTATGTTTTTTAATTTTATGAAATTAATATTTCTGATCTCTACGTTCGAATCTAAATAAAAAATGTTCGAACATTATTTCACATTCGAACAAACGTTCGAACGTAATTACACAAAATTACTACTTAACATTGGAACGTACTTGTAAACGTTCGAACGTACTCATCCCCAAACGAACAGAGTGTTCGAACAAACATTTCTTTAACATTTGAATAAACATTCGAACGTTATACTCATTACATTCAAACATTGTTCCATTAGCGTTCGAATGAAAATTCGAATGTTTAATGCAGTTAACGTTCGGACGTAAATATGATACGTTCAAACAATAATCAACGAATATCAAGTTCAGTCATTCGAATGTTACTTTCTGTGACAGTTTTAAACCGTCACAAAAAGCAGAACGTTCGAACGTTCTTCCAAACGAAACAGCTCAAACCGTCACTAAAAATACTTTTAGTGACGGTTCAACAGTAAAGCGTCACCAAATTTTTTCTGTGACGCACATTAGGTGACAGTCGTGGTGACGGTTTCAAACCGTCACCAAATGTCTTTAGTGACGTTTTGGTTATTTTTTGTAACGATTTTTTCTGTCACAAAAGACTATTTGTGTTGTAGTGGGCATTAGGAAACTCTCACACTACAACAAATAGCTTATTTTGCCATGAGTTCTTTTTACGTGGTATACATTAGTGGCAAAAAGTGAGCTTTTGCTAGAATTTTTTCCGCAAGATATAGTCGTGGATAATTCTTGGTGAGATGAGACCTTATTTAGTGAGAAATTTTTTTTCTTGACGAGTCTATACCATGGAATGCAAAAATCTTGGTGGGTATTTGTTGGTTCTCGGAAAAAACTTGTTTGGGTGAAATATTGCCTAAATCTCGGCTACTGGTTCTCGTCGCAAAAAGGAGATTATATAGAAACTACATCCCTCGCCCCCACGATAATCTCCTGTTCCAAATTAACCATAGAATTTCTCATCTTCCATCAAAGACCAAACCCTATCCTCTGTCTTCCCCTCCCCTCCCGCAGCCAATATCCCCACCCCCTCCCTCTCCCGCAACTGCTGATCCCCACCTCCTCTCTATTGCGCATAGACGAAATCCATGCGCACCCTCTCCCTCGCATACCCAGTCCATCTCCCCCGTCCCTCGCCATGCGATTTCCCCACCCCTTCCCTCCCGCACAACCCCGATTTATCCACCACCTCCCTTTTGCACAGCCCCACTTCCACCAAGGAATTCCTCTTCACGCGTGGATTTGGTCTTCCTAGCGCGGACCCCAACACCCATCGTTTGTAAGTTTTCAATTTATGATGTAACCCCTGTCCTGTTCTGTTGGATTTTATACTTAGTTTTCCATCATGTTCTGTTGGATTTTAGGCTTCATGTTCCCATATTCCTTGTTGCATTTCTTGCAAATTGAGGGTTTGATTTACACCAAGTTCCTGGTGGTAATCTCTTTTAGTTATTCTGCTGCTTGGGTTTTGCCTTGTTCTATTTTCATCATAATGTGCTGCTTAGTTTGGGTAGTGATTTGTTCTACTGCCCTGATTTTCATATTCTGCTATATGGATTTTTGTATCTTATTTCCATCTATTCTGCTTATAGTTTGGATTTTCTGTTGTCATGTTTTTTGCCCTTCTTTGATCGATATGATTGAATTATGATGTAATTAATTCTGTTTATAGGTCTGGTAGTCATCTCTTTTTGGAGTAAGTGATTTTGTATTCAATTTGATTGAATGCAACAGAGCATAAAACAGAATTAAGCTATGCCAAATAATTAAAAGAAGGATGAAGCTATGCCAAAATCATGTGCCAAATAATTAAAAGCCACTCATTTTTACATAGTATCTATGATGACAGAATAGCATTTGTCCCGTATCCTGCTCTGTTATGTGCCAAATACATAAAACTCATAAGCTGAGTAAAATCTATACACAAATTTGTGCCTCAAATCACAAGTTTGACAAACAAGTGGAGTATATATTAAGTGACAAGTTGATTTGTTATCTGAGCTCATAAAATCAAATATCACTAGTGAAACTTTACTCATTCCTAAAATGAAATTACTTGCCGGTACAATATTAGGAAAGAAAAATGGTCGGCTAACCTTCATTTGCTTAGAAAAAACATTTGAATGGAAGCAAATTCGTTAATACGGAGACATGCATTCGACCAAATGCTTCAAGAATGACTGCTCAAGTGCACAAGAATAACTATGCTTGACAACCTGAAACAATAACTTTGTTTGTTATTGCTTGTAACTCTCATACAAAGAGGTGCTATTTGAAACTTTAGGAGATTAACATTGCCACAACAACAGAGTTTATGCAACTTGCCTCATCTGTAGGGACATTAAATATTGTTTGAAGAGGTTGCCACTTTTGGTTAACCACTGTCGGCCCTTGTTTATCTACTGAAAGCCTTCTTTGAGCATTAGCTCCACCATACCCATCCATATCCCTAACAGTAAAAAATCTCAGTAAGGAAGTCTGTAATACCCTGCTCCTTCCTTCCTTCTGATGTAAACAATTACGTCTGATGTGATAGTCTGTCCGCTCCTCTTTAGTGTCTAAGAGTTTCGTTACGCGTGCCAGACCTCAATGGCGTGTTTTTAAAAATACTACGTAATTTCTAAAGTTAGCTTTGTGTTTTAAAGTTATGTGTATTTTAAATCGGTTATTCTCATCGTTATTTAATTAAGTACTATTTTAAATAACTAAATTATAATATCTTTGAAGAGCTCCAAATATATTATAATTGTGGGAATCATTTTATATAAATGATTCTAGTTATTTAAAATATTACGTGATTTAAATAATGATGGAACCTTTAAATTAATTTAATGGTTTTATCCTCTTAAATATGTTAACTAAGACTTCATCATTTTATAAATGATGAAGGAATATTGTTTTAAATAATATTTTATCTTAATTCCTCTTAGTGCTTTTAATTAAATAAACGTTTATGCATTTTCAAATCAGTATTTAAGGGTCATCGTTAGATCATTTTGGAGATCCCAAGACGATGGGTTTTAGGATAAAAACCCCAGCACTTTCTCTTTCTCCCTCACTTTTCCCCAGCCCTCTCTCTCTCTCTTCCCTCTCCTTCGGCGTACGCAGCAAGCCTGCTCCCTCTCACCCAAACTGCTCCAGCCCACAGCCCGGCGCTGCCATGCGCTGGTGAGTCTCACCTCCACCACCACCGGCCTCCTCTCCCTCCGGCGAGCCTCCCTGCACCAGCCTTGCTCCCTAACGCTCTCGCCTCCTCTCCCTCAGCAATGCACAGCCCAAACGGGCTTAGTGGCCACTGTGCCGCCATGCGCTGTTCTCCGGCACCACCACCTCCACGGCAACCTCCTCTGCCACCAGCCATCACCCTCCAGCAAGCTCAACCCCCTCCATGCAGCCACCTTCTTCCACATGCACGTACACAGCTCACCCATGCACGGGTTCACTGTGCAACCTCCTAGCGCCGCCTTGCACTGCCAACTTGGCCACTGGACACCACCACGAGCATCCTTGAGTCTCCCCCTTCCTCCTCCCTTGAACCCATGGCCAGATGCCCCCTCCTCCACCTCTCGGTTTCCCTCTCTCGCACGCATGGGTTAAGCCACCTCCATCGCCGTACACCGCCACCCACGGCGGGTGACCACCCTTTCCAACACCCTCAAGCCACTACCATGGGCCCGATCTGCCACCCATGCAC
This sequence comes from Pterocarya stenoptera, assembly GCA_003123785.1. Classification (NCBI taxonomy): domain Eukaryota; kingdom Viridiplantae; phylum Streptophyta; class Magnoliopsida; order Fagales; family Juglandaceae; genus Pterocarya; species Pterocarya stenoptera. The sequence continues at coordinate 86,224 of QEOT01001011.1, read as the reverse complement.
GCACACTTTCTCTCACTCTCCCACGGCCTCTTCTCCCTCTCATGCCCAGCCAACCCTCTCTCCACCACCTGTGACCACCGTGCCGCCGCCACCGAGCCTCCACGGCTCCACCAGCAGCCTCCCTTAGTCTAGCCCAAGCCCAAACCACCACTTTATATGGTGGTTAGCCACTACTCACTTGATGGACAGTCACTGTGCGTGAGTGACCGCCACTGCACACGGCTAGATCCACCGTGCTACGCTACCTTGCCACCATCACATGGCCACCTTAAGTCTTTCCAAGACCACACCTAGCTATCCAAATGCCTAAATAGCCACCGTACGCAGTGTAGCCATCCCGTACGTTCCTTCCGATGTTATCGTTGTGATGGCTAGTGAGCGACGCACAGTTTATTCCATCGATGGTATAACTCTCTATCCCTCGCTATTTATATTACATGCTAGTTGGTTGGTTAGGTTGTGGACTGTGCTGTTAGTGTTATAGGATTTACTATGTAGTATGGTGATGTGATGGGCTGTGACGTGAAGTGTTGGGCGTAGTTGGGAAGTGTGTTGTGTAGTGTTGTAGGCTGTGCTGTGAAGAGAGTACACGTGGAATGTACTCTATGTGGTGGAATGATGCACCATATGGCGTGTATGCCATAGTGGTGATGTGGCGTAGTGTTGTGAAGGGAGTACACGTGAAATGTACTCTATATGGTGGAACGATGCACCCTATGGCGTGTATGCCATAGTGGTGATGTGGTATAGTGCTATGAAGGAAGTACATGAGGAGTGTACTCCATGAGGTGCAGCGATACACCGTGTGGTGTGTCGCGAAGATAAGGATGATTGCGTAGTTGATGGGCGAAGAGCTTGATGTATGGTGTTGGGAACTGTGGAACAGTGTCCCGAAGTGTCTATGATATGGCCTGTAGTCTGAGGTGACAAGTATCACCGCATAGTCGGCTTATGGCCGGGAGTAAGTACGAAGAGGCTTGAAAGTATCAGAGTGGTGCAGCGAAAGCATGACTGGGTAACGTCATGAAGTGACGTGATCAATCATGGAGTTGTGCTGTGATGACCTAGGATGTATATGAGGTGACGTGACAAGGCCACGGTGTAGCTTGGCAATAATCTCGAGCTATATGGCATGACGTAATGTGTAGTTGTGAATAGGGTTCCGTGGTGTCAAGTGTTGGGATGAACTGTAAAGAGGTAGGCTAGCATGAAGAGTTGTGCTAGCTGGGTTATGAGAAGGTTGGTATTGGAGTATGGTGCTTGCCCTACGAGCTTGTGACCAATGTATTATAGGTTGATCTTAGGTGATACAAGGGTAAGGTACGTGTGTGTTCTGGATAGACACACGTGCTGGACGGATTCACCATATGTAATGGGTAATCTGTCCTAAGCATGGTTACACGGTGCTTAAGCCTCAGAGTAGCTTGGAGCCGTGTGACGTGTATGGATGGTCATGGGAATTAGAGTGAGCTAAGATACATAAGGGGAATGATGAGGGTACTGTCTAAGAATGGGATGCATGACTTAGTTAGTCTAAGTCATGCGTCAAAACGTGGTTAATGCTAACTAAGTCATGCGTCAGAACGTGATTAATGAGAAGAATGAGACAGAGGTCTTAGTGTCTTAACTCTAAGGTGAATCATGGATTCACCCTAGCAAGTAAGCACTCGAAGTAGAACGTAAGGTTGAAAGAAGTAGTGATCGTAAAGGGGTCCCCTAAGGTCTTATCCTAGTAAGGGACACATAAGAGCACGAGATAGAATGATAGTGTTCTAAGTAAAGTATAGTTCTATTTCTATCTTAGTTGCTTATGCACTAGATAGAGAATAACGTTAAGGTTATATGTATGCATGTAGGTTGCCATCTGACACGCACATGAATGGACTGTATGGTATGAAAGTAGCATGGAGTCCAGCTAAGTGTTACGTTCATGCCCTTCTAGAGCCTTCTAAAGTATAAGAAAAAGAAAGAAACGATAATCCTATAAAAGATGCTTTACGAAAGGACACGAAAGACGTTTTTAATGAAAGCATGCTAAGTCTTGAAAGGTATACGTATGTATGGCCTCTCCTCGACAGGCCCTTTTTAAGCACCCAAAAGTATTCATTGTACGCATGTGAATGGATGACTATACGATGTATCTATTGTACGTATTTTCTAAAGAAAAGAAAGGAAGCATCGAGGCCTGTGCCCCAAGCTTCAAACCGATGCTTTGACTGATGTGAAAAAAGTGTTTTAAAACTGGTCCCTAAGAACTGATGTTAAAATGCCCCTACAAACTGATGCTTTACGGATGCCATAAAAGATGATGTTTAACGATGTTTTTCTCATAAACGAACTGTTAAATGAAAAGAAAAGATGATGATCACGTTTCTGCTCAAAATAGAGCGGAAATGAAATGAAATGAAAGCTCCAGCTCTTTAGAGCTAACATGAAATGAATGAAAGCATGAATGTATAAAAATATGTAACGGCCATTGACTCACTCAAAAATGAGCAGCACAAAGGCTATCACAAGTGCAGGAGCATGTTGCGTAATAATTAGGAATAAATTCCTAGATTGTCTCCTCAGGGAAGGTGCTTAAAAATCAAACTCGTGAAAATGGTGAAAATATTTACAGTGAGAAAAAAAAAATTAAAGTGATGATATGTACAATGAATGTAGGAGTGCAATGGAAATGAAAATTTACTAGTCATGGACTAGATTCATGTTTGTTGGTTTTGAGTGAAAGATGAAAAGTATGAAAATAAAATGCAAGACAGTAAATTAAAATTACTGGAAAGTAAATAATTGAAATTTAAAGGAACAAAAAATTAAATGATAGTAATTTAAATGGCAGGAAATTAAAAGTGCGAGAAAATTAAATGGCATTAATTTAAATTGCAGGAAATTAAAGGTGCGAGGAAATTAAATGACATAAATTTAAATTGCAGGAAGAGGAAATTAAATGGCATAAATTTAAATTAAGGAATAAACTTGATTTTTGGAAATGGAGACTGCGTTCTTCAACCCAAAAATCTGAGTTTCCAATGTAAGGAATAAATTTGATGTTTGGAAATGGAGACTGTGTTCTCTAATCCAAAAATCTAAATTTCCAATTAAAATGAACTCTTAATATTTCTCAAAGAGGACTGCAAATTTACTCATTAAACAAACTCAAAACTGGAATTTTAGACTTACGAAAATGAAGTTTACTAAGCTATAAATTAAAACCGACTCCTGAAACTGATGAATGAATTACACAAAACTAACATCTGAAAAAACAATTAAAACCGACTAGAAATTAACTGAGTCTTCTCTCCTCTAACTAACTCTTGACCCCTTTTTCCGTCCATTCACACAATTTATATAGGCTTCAAAAGTACTGAAAATCGGTACTGTTTGGTATCGGTGTTCGTGACCTCGTCCCCACTGAGAAAGATATTCCATTTGTCACTGGCCCTTGTGTCTGTCTTGTTTCCCACATGCAGAAGAAATTTTGACTCTTTCCAATTCATTGTCCGCAAGTCCTCTGCCTTTTTCTTTTCTTGCAGTGCATCCCTTCAAGTCTTCGTGTGCTTCCAGACCGAAAAGGAAGCAATAGACTATTTGTTTTTCGTCTGTTGCCTTTCTTTGTGTCCTCATGTTTGTCCAAATGAAAAAGTCCCGCATGAGTTTTCATCCTTCATTTCTGTCTAGAGTGCGTCCCAGCTTGAACATTTTATTTTATTTTTCTTCTATCTTCAACTCGCATGCCACTCCGTCCCTCTTTCTTTTCTTTTTTTCTTCTTTCCTCTTCCCAACTTTCTTTCTATCCGCATGAGCATTTTAGATGGTGGTGCATCGTGGGGTAGGAGTTCGAGGCTGAGTAGCGGTAGGGTGGAGCTTGGTGGCTGCGCATGGAGTTTCAGACGGTGGCGACATGGGCACTGCTGTGGATGAACGTTGGCAGCGAGGTAGAGGTGCTCTGTTTTTAGGAGGTAGAACAGAGGCTTCTCGATGATGGCTGATTCGCATGGCCGTGCATGGTGGGTGCTGCTGATGGAGGCTGGACATGGAGACTTGATCTCCGGTGTCTTCTATTGCTGCTGGAGGCCAGCAGAGGTGCAGCGGAGCAGTTTGGAGAAATGGAGGTGCTGCTGTGGAGTTGGGTGGCCAGCATGAGGTTGAAGACGACGACAACGATGTGTTATTTTTTGTCCGTAGACAAAACGGCACATCGTTTAGCAGACGGAAGCTTTTAATCCCAGATATAAACGACATGTCGTTTTTCCAGTTAAGAAAAACTACATGTTGTTTAGAAGAACCTATAAAACAGAAAAAAATAAAATAAAAATAAAATAAAATAAAGTAAAATAAAACTTATACAAGCAAAAAAAAAATAATCAAAGAAACGAAAAAATAAAACTAGACAAAGAAAATAAAATAAAATTAGACAAAGAAACTAAAATAAATAAATAATTGAAAATAAAAATAAAATTAAACAAAAGATGAAAAATAAAATATTAAAAGTGTGTTGTGCAAGTGAATAATTATTGCCCAAATAAATCATGAGTTATAAAATCAAGCATAAATTATGCTATTTAATCAATGTAAATCACAACTTGAATTTAAGCCCTTTTAATCAGTTTTCCATCTAAAACCAATGATAAAATAATAAAACAATTAAAAATATATTGGTTTTAAATGTATAAAATATGCAATAATGCAGCTCAATCATACCCCCCAACTAGCATTTTGCTAGTCTTTGAGCAAAATAGTGAAAACTAATTTGGATGAATATTGCATAAAGCTCAAAATCCAAACAAAAGCAATCAAATACAATAATGAATTCTCACAAAATGCGGCATGTGACTATCAACTCCCAGGGGCTATATTCAGCAAGACTGTCTCAACAATCTTTCATTAAGAATTGGGGAAAATATCTCAAAACTCATATGTGTGTGTGTAGCTAGACGATTGTGTGTTCTTCATTACTAATTGGAATTCATCCCAGGATTTTTCAACCTTAAGATTAATCATATCTGATTCTACCTACCTCAAAGCCCAAGGGACTAGCAGTTTTCACGCCAACTCTGTTTAAAGTTTGAACACTCAACCCCCAAAGTTTGGGTAACTATTTCTAGCCCTTTACATAGGAAAGCCCACCGTTTCATCCTTTATTATTATATATATTTTTATTGTTTTTCTAATTTTTTTATTTTTTTATTTTTTATCATACGGATTCGAACAAAGGGGAATCGAACCCAGGACCGTGTGCCTAACCCACATATTCCCAAGTTCGCCCTTACCACTAAGGCAGATCCATGTTTTTTTTTTTCAAAAGGCTCAGTAGTCCTGTAGTTTACTTCTCCTGTGTAAAATCAATGAACAGTAATGAAGAACAGTATGAGTGTAAGCATGTTCAAAATATCATTCGAGATTTTCCCTTCATTATATATAAATCATGCCAAGTCTATCTCAATAAATATAGCATCCTGGTATTTCAAGTCATACATCAAGCAAAATACGATGCATCAAGAATTATATTCTATGCTCAGGGTTGAAAATAAATCTTCATAAAATAATTCCGCTCAATTACACCACCAAGATGCTCAAATTGATAGAAATATTGTGTGTCAATGGTGTGTATAACAGTGCATATCACATTAAGGCAAAAATTGTGTAATCCAGTGCACACATACTAATAAAGAAAAGATGAGCAATAAAAGAAAAACTAACATAGAAAATAAAGAAATAGAAGAAATCAACAAACAATAATACAGAAAATAAAAAATCATGTAATCCATTATACACATGCAAAAAATAAACAAACAATAACACAGAAACTAAACAAAGAGATGCAAATAAAAGAAACAACACAAAATAAACAACACAATGCAATAACAGAAACAGATTTCAAATATGTATGAGAGAATTAAAGAAGAACTTCCTGGACAGGTGAGAAATGCTTGGGGATGAAAAACAACTTCATGCGAATTTTTTTTTTCATCCAGCAGTCGAAAATCAAGGAATCTGGGGTCTGACAACCACAGAGTCTTGGTTCCCAGATTCAAATGTAAGGCTAGACTGGTAGCGTTTCAAAGCCTCAAGCTCTGCCCTGCTTTATGGCATCGACCTTTGCTCCAAGTTAGTTTTCGCAGCGCCTTAATTACAGAGTCTTGGTTCTCGGATTCAAGCTGTAAGGCCAGACTGACAGCGNTTTTAGAATTTTGGGAGTTTTAAAATATTATTTTATAATATTTTAAGTTGTGAAAATATTTTATTGGGCTTTCTTCTTATTAATTATTATTTCAGATTTAAATTGATCTTTGATTTAAATTGGTTCGTTTATGGGTTTTAAAATTATTGTTGTTTTATTTAAAGCTTTTCACTGCGTTTGATTAATTTTAATTGGTGTTCTATGATTTAATTTCTTTTTATTTTAAAGTATGTTTATTACTGGAGTTTAATATTTTATTTTAATTAGTTTTGAGTTTATTTTGTTTTATTTAATTTACTGGTTTAAAAATAATATTTTGAGGATCAGTTGTGACTCGAAAGTGGTGAGGATTAGACCTCATTTCTTTTCCCCTATCTTTTCTTTTTCCTCTTTCCTTTTTCTCTTCCTTTTCTTTTCTTTTTCTTCTTTTTCTTCTCCCCCGTTCGGACCACCCAGCCGCGCACACTCTCTCTCTCCTCTCCCACGTGTTTTCGGTCTACAGCCACCGGCGCCGACTCCGGCCGGCCGTGGCCCTCACTGCCGGCACCACCAGCTTCCCCACCTGCCGGCGAGCTACCCCTCCAAATCTCAGCCCAAGCCGCGCCGCCGTTAGCCTCCGAGAGCCGTGCGAAGCCGTAGGCTTCTCCTCGCCGTTCTGCCGCCGTCCGGCCACCATTGGCCACCAAATTTCTACCACTTCTTCACCGGCCCAATACCAAGCTTTTCCACCCAAACCCAGCCCCGATCCGTCGCCGGAGCCGCCCGTGCGAGCTCCACTTCCGATTTGCTATTCTCGGCCTTAAACCACCATTTCGGCCGCAACCCACGGCCAAATTTCACTACCATTAGCTTCACCGACCTCAATAGGCCCTACCCTATCAATTTCAAGTCTTCGTTTAACTCCGTGCAAATTTGGGTTTACAGTGTATTCGACCACAGTGTTTTTACACTGTGGAGTTGTTGATTTGGTGCTTCCAGTTCCTCCGTGATCCTCCTAAAATTATTATCAAGCGCTGTAAGTATTTATCCAAAAGACTTTTAAGACTTTAATATATTTTTGCACTAA
>QEOT01001011.1:47092-74526 GCA_003123785.1 Pterocarya stenoptera | reverse complement strand
TCTCCCACGTGTTTTCGGTCTACAGCCACCGGCGCCGCCTCCGGCCGGCCGTGGCCCTCACCGCCGGCACCACCGGCTTCCCCACCTGCCGGCGAGCTACCCCTCTAAATCTCAGCCCAAGCCGCGCCGCCGTTAGCCTCCGAGAGCCGTGCGAAGCCGTAGGCTTCTCCTCGCCGTTCTGCCGCCGTCCGGCCACCATTGGCCACTAAATTTCTACCACTTCTTCATCGGCCCAATACCAAGCTTTTCGACCCAAACCCAGCCCCGATCTGTCGCCGGAGCCGCCCGTGCGAGCTCCACTTCCGATTTGCTATTCTCGGCCTTAAACCACCATTTCGGCCGCCACCCACGGCCAACTTTCACTACCATTAGCTTCACCGACCTCAATAGGCCCTACCCTATCAATTTCAAGTCTTCGTTTGACTCCGTGCAAATTTGGGTTTACAGTGTATTCGGCCACAGTGTTTTTACACTGTGGAGTTGCTGATTTGGTGCTTCCAGTTCCTCCGTGATCCTCCTAAAATTATTATCAAGCGCTGTAAGTATTTATCCAAAAGACTTTTAAGACTTTAATATATTTTTGCACTAACTTGTTTTATAAACTGTGAATTGGTTATCTGGTTGTGCTGATAACTGTTGGTTGTTGATTTCCTGGCATTGTGCACGCATGCGTGGGTGTGTGTGTGTGTTTTAAGGAATTATATTTGAGGCTTTTCGGGTGCGTGTGTATCACCCCCAAGCCGAGATGGGATATTATCTCGGTGGAGCTCCTCTGGACACTCGGGAGCGGAATATACTGAGTGTCGTCCCCTGGGGCTTTTGCCCGGGACTTGGACGGGATGGTAGCGCTCTCGATCCGTCTCCGTGACTCCTCGGGCTGGCGAGGGTCAGAGGATGCCTGGCTATGTACGCGGTGGGCGCGAAACTGGGCATCACTCATGTATCACTTGCACGGTCATTACCCGTGGGGTGAAGATGGGAAGCCAGAGTATGTGGATGGTCCCTAGGGGAGGCCATGGTGCATACGGTTAAAATTGGAATTAAAGGAATTATTCCTGGATTTATTAATTTGTGCCAAATGGTGTTTTTGGCGTGAGTAAGAAAATTGTGTTTTTCGAGAAATGTGTTTTCTCGGATTTTTACGCTTGGGTCATCATGAGCATGCATAGCGTTGGTTGTTAAAATATATTTATTGTCTTTGAGTTTTCTGGGTTTTACTTACTTGCGGTTCCATTTTTGTGAAACTGTAGATTTCGATGCAGGTTTTGATGAGGCTGAGCCTGAGGATGCGGCTCCGCCTGAGGAGTAGAGACATGGCTATTTTTGTGTTGAAGATCATTTCTGCTTTTGTTATTTGTATTTTATTTGACTTGATGCTGTTTTGTAAACAAAATTGTATTATGTTAACATGTGGATTTTCAGTACTCTGATATTGTATCAAACTCTGGTACTTAGTTATTTGACTTAACCGTTCCGCTGCGTATTTTATTGTACACATGTTGCATTGCACACACTCAGCACATGTCGATGGGGGGCGTGACCACATTGTCATCATCCCGGGTGTCTTGATTTCCGTGTGTGTCCGTACATAGAAGTTGGGGGCGCCACAGCTTTTCAGAGCCTCGAGCTGTAAGGCTAGACCAACATTGTTTCAGAGCCTCGAGCTTTGCCCTGCGTTTCAGAGCCTCGAGCCGAAAGGCTAGGCTGACAGCATTTCATTCTATATGGCATTGAGCTCCGGGTTAGTTTTTTTTGCAGAGCTTTGAGTTCTCTGGGTCTCTATATAAGGGACCAGCTTCACCATTTTGAAATATATAGCAAGTCCTCCGCATTTCTCACATTTCTCAAATTTCTTTCAATCCTCGCAACTTCCTTTCATTCTCTCAAATGGCCGAACAACACTCTGTCAATGATATCCCTGATTTGAATCAGGTATCTGTTACACCACAACCATTTGTCTTCTGTCCTGATGCCTTTAATGCCATGAAGGGAACATAGATATATTTTTCTACCCAGTCCGATGCTGAGGTGGTTTCAGGATCTAGAATGCTTAGTGCCCAATATGCTGCTTCTGTTACAACCTTGTCCCGGAGATTACTGTCACGGGTGAAAGAGGTAGATGAACTTAAAATTTCAATTTCTAAGTTGCAGCAAAGGTTTGCTGCTAAAAGTAAAAAAAATAAAATATTAAAACAAGAAAATAAGAAGTTAAAAAATGTGTGGACTTGTATGCTCAAAACCTGCAATCACGAATAACGGAGTTGGAACAAGAGAAAGAACAAATACTAAGCAACTATCAGCAATTAATAGCAGAGGTCCAGCGGTTACGAGAAACATAAGGACGGTCTGCAGTTAATTTATTTATTAGTTTTTTTATGAATAAATTTGTTTTGTTCTCATCTCCAATTCTATAAAATTAGTCTTGAGTATTCAAGTCACAACAAATTTTCTCTTCCTTTTCTCTTCTCTTTTTTTTTTTTAATGAAACAAAAGTACAAAAAGAAATGACTCATTCAAAAAAGGGGTTTTCTTAGACTCAATATCCCTAAAGAAATACCGCCAAAAAAATGGGATAACAGGCAAGATAACTACTCTGCCAAAGTGGACACTTACGATCATTGTGCTATCGCGTGTCGATATCACTTCATCATGCCAGGAAATCCTGAACACTGACGTAAATTTTTCTTTTAGTTTCATCATTTTTAGAGTTTCATAGTGGAGAAATGAATGCAAGCTCGCCTTTACATAATGCAATTCCCTCCCCCCAACTGAACAATGCAGTGTCCTCACTGCTTAACGGAAAAGAAAATCAATGTAAAGAGAAAACAACGCAAAAGAGAAGTAAATAAACAACTACACAACACAAGAAATAAATATAAATAAATAAACAAATAAACAGCACTCAAAAATCACAAGGTGTCTGGACAAGGCGCTGACATTGGAATAAAAGGTTTAAGGCGCTGACCATTCACAGTGAAGGGGGTACCTTCATTATTAGGATTCTGAATGTCCACCGCCCCATGAGAATGAATTTTTGTTATAATATAGGGAACATTCCAACGAGATTTCAATTTACCAGGAAAAATATGTAAACGAGAGTTGTAAAGAAGTACTTCCTGGCCAATTGTGAATTGCTTGTAATGAATCTTTTTATCATGCAAACTTTTCATTCTTTCTTTTGCCAGTTGGGTGTTGTCATAAGCATCCCGACGCGCTTCATCCAATTCGCTGATCTGCAATTTTCTCAACCCTGAAGCTTCATCAAGTGACATGTTAACATGTTTAATCGCCCAAAGAGCTCGATGCTGGATATCAACAGGTAAATGACAAGCTTTACCAAAAACTAATCCATAAAGGGACATCCCTAGATTAGTTTTAAAAGCTGTCCTATAAGCCCACACAGCATCAAGAAGCTTAACTGACCAGTCTTTCCTATTAGGATTGACAGTTTTCTCCAAAATGATTTTGATTTCTCTGTTTGCCAATTCAGCTTGCCCATTTATTTGGGGGTGATAAGGGGTAGAAACTAAGTGTGTGATACCATATTTCTTCATGAGTGTAGAAAATGGTTTGTTACAAAAATCAGAACCCCCATCACTAATGATAACTTTGGGCATGCCAAAGCGAGCAAATAGAGATTGCAAAAATTTTAGGACAACACGATGGTCATTTGTTTTGCAAGCGACGGCCTCCACCCATTTTGAAACATAATCTACAGCTAATAAAATATTTGTGTTTCCAAAGGAAACCGGAAAAGGTCCAATGAAATCTATTCCCCAACAGTAAAAAATTTCTAAAGTGAGAATAGGGGAAAGAGGCATCATGTATCTTTTGCTAATGGATCCCAATTTTTGACAAGGCTCACAAGCCTTACAAAAACTATAAGCATCTTTAAACATTGAAGGCCAGTAGAAACCGCTTTGCAAAATTTTAGCAACAGTTTTCTTTGCAGAAAAATGACCACCACATGCACCCATATGACAAAATCTCAAAACAGAAGAAAACTCATCATCAGGAATGCATCTTCGAATTAATTGGTTAGAACAATATTTAAAAAGGTATAGATCATCAAAGTAAAAATGTCTTACCTCTGAGAGGAATCGGCGCTTATCTTGGATGGACCATTCAGAGGGCATTTGCTCAGTCACCAAATAGTTGACTATGTCAGCAAACCAGGGAGCTTTGTGAACCACAAATAGTTGCTCATCCGGAAAACTATCATCAAGAGGAAGGGTGACTTTTGAAGGGAAGGATGGTGGCATTCTAGAGAGATGGTCAGCCACCACATTTTCGATTCCTTTCTTGTCCTTAATGGTGATGTTGAACTCTTGAAGTAGTAAAATCCAGCGGATCAAGAGTGGTTTTGCATCTTTCTTAGCCAACAAATACTTAAGAGTAGAGTGGTCAGTGAAAATAGTAACAGAGGAACCAAGAATGTAGGCCCGAAATTATCAAGTGCAAAAACCACTGCAAGCAATTCTTTTTCAGTAGTGGTATAGTTTTTCTGGGCATCATTCAAAGTCCTACTGGCATAGTAAATCACAGAAGGCATGTTATTCACGCGCTGACCCAAAACAACTCCTAAGGCATAGTCACTTGCATCAGTCATGATTTCAAAGGGAAGGTCCCATTGTGGAGGTTGCATTATGGGAGCAGTGGTAAGCGATTCCTTAAGGGTATCAAAAGCTTTTTGGCACTCATCGGACCAAACAAATTCAACATCATTTTGTAAAAGAGTGCACAAAGGTTTTGCAATAGAACTGAGCCCCTAAATAAATCACCTATAAAAACCAGCATGGCTAAGAAACGAACAAATATCTTTAACTGTCCTTAGGATAGGAAGTTTAGATATTAATTCAGCTTTTGCCTTATCAACCTTTATACCTTCAGAAGAAACAATATGACCTAAAACAATGCCATGAGTAACCATAAATTGACATTTCTCCCAATTAAGCAAAAGATTTTTTTTCTTTGCATCTTTGAAGAACACAAGCAAGATTATCTAGACAATTCTCAAAAGATTTTTCAAAAACAGAGAAATCATCCATGAATACTTCACAAATATCCTCAATCATGTTAGAAAAAATACTCATCATGCACATCTGAAAAGTGGCTGGAGCATTACACAAACCAAAAGGTATTCTGGTAAAAGCAAAAGTGCCAAAAGGACAAGTGAATGTGGTCTTCTCCTAGTCCTCAGGTGCTATAGCAATTTGGTAATAACCAGAGAATCCATCCAAGAAACAGTAAAATGCATTACCAGCCACACGTTCTAAAATTTGATCCAAAAATGGTAGAGGAAAATGATCTTTCCTACTGGCTGAATTAAGTTTTCTATAATCAATGCACATCCTCCAGCCAGTGACCATTCTAGTTGGAATCAATTCATTTTTCTCATTTTTGACAAAGGTTAAACCAGATTTTTTTGGAACCACTTGAGTTGGACTTACCCACTTATTGTTTGAGATGGGGTAAATGATACCCACTGTTAGTAGGTTGAGCACTTCCTTTTTGACAACATCCTTCATGGAAGGATTGAGCCTACGTTGAGCATCACGAACCGATCTAGCATCATCTTCAAGATGGATTCTATGGGTACAAACAACAGCATAAATACCTTTGATGTCAGCTATGGTACAACCAATTGCACCTCGATGCTTTCTTAGGACTTCAATCAACTGGGCTTCTTCCTTCTGATTCAACTTCGAGGAAATCACCACAGGGAAAGTGCCTTCTTCAAGACCAAGAAAAACATACTTTAAATCTTGAGGAAGTGGTTTTAGTTCCAACTGGGGAATTTCTTCCTCTGAAGATTTAAGTATGCTTGGTGGTGATAGAGTTTCAAATTGAGGTTTCCATTTTGCGTCGGTAAATTGTACTTCAAGTGGTAAAGAAGAATCTGCAAAACAGTCCAAAAATTCAAGAATATTTTCATTAATATGGTCAGTTTTTTCATCAAGTAAAAATTCAGGTGTCTAAAAAATGGAATTATCATCTGAGAAGGGAAAAGTCGAGCAAATAAATTCTGTTGGTGTCAAACCCTCTACAGCATTCAAATCACTTGTGTCGTCAAAATGTGCTGGCATCTTGCAAGCATTGAAGACGTTCAACTCAAGTGCCATGTTCCCAAAAGTAAGCTTCAGAACTCCACTTCTGCAATTAATCAAAGCATTTGACGTAGCTAGAAATGGTCTTCCAAGGATGATAGGAGCTTGGTAAATAGTGGATGCCAGCTGTTGCATATCAAGAACTACAAAATCCACTAGGTAGTAAAATTAGTCCACCTAGACCAGCACATCCTCAACAATACGCCTCGGTACCTTGATTGATCTATCAGCCAACTGTAACATGATAGAGGTCTTTTTCAGCTCTCCCAGTCCCAGCTGCTCATAGACTGAGAACAGTAGCATGTTCACACTACTCCCCAAATCAAGTAGAGCTCTCCCAATGCGTGACTCACCGATCATAATGGAAATGTTGGGAGAGCCTGGATCGCCGTACTTTTGAGGAGTCTCATTCAGTATCAATGCATTGACTTGCTCTATTAGGAAGGCTTTCTTTTTAACATTCAGCTTCCTCTTCACTGTGCATAAGTCCTTCAAAAATTTTGCATATGAAGGAACTTGTTGTATGGCATCCAAGAGTGAAATATTAATTTTCACTTACTTGTAGATTTCATGGATCTTAGTGTGGTATTTATTCTTTTGGCCAGCTGATAATCTTTGAGGATAGGGAACCACAGGTTGGTACCATTTACTTGATTCAACCTCTGCAATTACAGGCTTTTTCAACTTCGGTCTCACCACCTCTGGTTCTTTTCAACTTGTTCAAGCTCCGTTACATCTTCAGGTGTAGGAGCAGCTTCCGGTTTATCCATAGTCATTTCTGGTTGGGGGACTTCCTTTCCACTTCTCAAAGTAAGGACGACCTTTGCTGTTTCAATAACATCTCCTGAGACATTATGCACCTGTTGTGGTTGTTGCTGGTACACTTGAGGATTGGGTTGAGGTTGTGCTGGAAACTTCCCCTTCTCTAGAGTGCTCAATGTTATGTTCATCTTATTTATGGTGCCTCACAATTCATTTATGGCCTGAGTGTTTTGATTGTTTGTGGTGGCTTGGATTTGCATGAATTGCTGAAGTGTATTGGCCATCTGTGCCATACTGTCATCTGTTGTGGTTTTTTTATGAATGAATTCAGACTTTTTTGTGCAGCTACATGAGGCTAAAATCCTGGAGGTGCTACAAAAGGATAGCTCTGAGGAGTCTGATATGGTTGTTGTTGGGGCTGAGGAGAGATTTGATGAAATGACTACTGGGGCTGAGGAACAGCCTGATAAAATGGTTGGTGAGAAGATGGAGGGGATCGACCAGGCTGATCATTTCTCCATGAGAAATTTGGATGATTCCTCCACCCAGGATTATATGTATTTGAAAAAGGTTGATTTTGTGCTCTATTGACCCAGTTAGCTGATTGCATCTGTTCAGGCTCATTTTCCTGAATTACGGGCATGATTGGGCAATCCTGAGTTTTGTGGTTTGAATCAGCACATAAAGAGCACGCCTCTACGGCTTTTACGGCCTTTACTTTTTCCGTCTCCATGACCTCCAATCTTCTGGTTAATGCAGCTATTCGGGCTTGAACATCAATGTCCTCCTTTATCTCATATTTGCCTCCACTAGTAATAGCCCTCAATGGTTGTGCGGTCAATGAAACTCGATCAGTCCGAGTGTTCCATTGTAGGGCACTTTCGGCAAGATAGTCGAAAAATGATAGTGCTTCGTCAGGTTCTTTGCTAAAGAATTCTCCGTTGCACATGGTTTGGACAAATTGCTTGCATTCTGGAGTGAGACCGGTGTAAAAATAATTCACCAGTCTCCAGGATTCGAAACCGTGACGTGGGTAGATGTTCATCAAATCCTTAAACCTTTCCCAGCTGATATGGAAAGTTTTGTCAGGCTTTTGGTTGAATTGGCTGATTTTCTCTTGTAATGATTGAGTCCTCTGAAAAGGGAAGAATTTCTTTAGAAATTCAAGCTGTATATCAGACCAGCTTGCAATACAATTAGGCCTCAAAGAATTAAACCAAATTTTTGCTTTGTCCTTTAGAGAGAAAGGGAATAATTGAAGCCTAATGTATTCATCAGTATTGGTCCTATTAATGAAAGTAGTGCAAGCCAACTCAAAATTTGTCAGATGTTGATAAAGACTCTAAGAATCCATCTCGTGGAACTGAGGTATTACTGACATCATGCCATGCTTTATGGAAAAATTAGGTGCATCATTAGGTAACATAATGCATGAAGGCGTAGTGGTGCGAGTGGGCTGCAAATATTCTTTAAGAGTGTGTGGTGCAGGTGCAGCCATGGCTTGTTCGGTTTTAGAGTTGTCACTTGTAGAGGAGACAAGAAGGGTGTCTGTCTCTAAGCTATGTAAACTACTATTGGTGCTTGATGCAAATCTACACAATCTATTTGAACTGTCTCTCACCCAATGCATGAAACATCAGTCCAAAATAGAAAAGAGAAGATTCAAACAACTGAGTAGTAAGTGAAAATATTTTTTTTTTCAATAAGCAGAACAACAAATAAAAAAAAAATCACGAGTTTAAATTTACGACAAGCATCTTTCCCCGGTAACGGTGCCAAAAACTTGACTCACTAAAAAATGAGCAGCACAAAGGCTATCCCAAGTGCAGGAGCATGTCGCGTAATAATTAGGAATAAATTCCTAAATCGTCTCCTCAGGGAATGTGCTTAAAAATCAAACTCGTGAAAATGGTGAAAATATTTACAATGAGAAAATAAAAATTAAAGTGATGATATGTACAACGAATTTAGGAGTGCAATGGAAATGAAAATTTACTAGTCATGGACTAGATTCATATTTGTTGGTTTTGAGTGAACGATGAAAAGTAAGAAATTAAAATGCAAGACAGTAAATTAAAATTACTGGAAAGTAAATAATTGAAATTTAAAGGAACAAGAAAATTAAATGACAGTAATTTAAATGGCAAGAAATTAAAAGTGCGAGAAAATTAAATGGCATTAATTTAAATTGCAGGAAATTAAAGGTGCAAGGAAATTAAATGACATAAATTTGAAATTAACTGAGGATAGAAATTGTAAGGAATAACCTTGATTTTTGGAAATGGAGACTGCGTTCTCCAACCCAAAAATCTGAGTTTCCAATGTAAGGAATAAATTTGATGTTTAGAAATGGAGACTGTGTTCTCCAATCCAAAAATCTAAACTTCCAATTAAAATAAACTCTTAATATTTCTCAAAGAGGACTAAAAATTTACTCATTAAACAAACTCAAGATTGGAATTTTAGACTTACAAAAATGAAGTTTACTGAGCTATAAATTAAAACCGACTCCTGAAACTGATGAATAAATTACACAAAACTAACATCTGAAAAAACAATAAAAACCGACTAGAAATTAACTGAGTCTTCTCTCCTCTAACTCTAACTCTTGACCCCTTTTTCCCTCCATTCACATGCCTTTATATAGGCTTCAAAAGTACCGAAAATCGGTATTGTTTGGTATCCGTGTCCGTGACCTCATCCCCACTGAGAAAGATATTCCGTTTGTCGCTAGCCCTTGCTTCTGTCTTGTTTCCCACATGCAGAAGAAATTTCGACTCTTTCCAATTCATTGTCCGCAAGTCCTCTGCCTTTTTCTTTTCTTGTAGTGCATCCCTTCAAGTCTTCGCGTGCGTCCAAATCGAAAATGAAGCAACAGACTATTTATTTTTCGTCTGTTGCCTTTCTTTGTGTCCTCATGTTTGTCCAAATGAAAAAGTCCCGCATGAGTTTTAGTCCTTTGTTTCTGTCCAGAGTGCGTCCTAGCTTGAACATTTTATTTTATTTTTCTTCTATCTTCAACTCGCATGCCACTCCGTCTCTCTTTCTTTTCTTTTTTTTCTTCTTTCCTCTTCCCAGCTTTCTTTCTGTCCGCATGAGCATTTCAGATGGTGGTGCATCGTGGGGTAGGAGTTCGAGACTGAGCAGCGGCAGGGTGGAGCATGGTGGCTGCGCATGGAGTTTCAAACGGTGGCGACGTGGGCACTACTGTGGACGAACGTTGGCAGCGAGGTGGAGGTGCTCTGTTTCGAGGAGGTAGAACAGAGGCTTCTCGATGATGGCTGATTTGCATGGCCGTGCATGGTGGGTGCTGCTGATGGAGGAAGCTTCTGGACGTGGAGACTTGATCTCCAACGTCTTCTGTTGCTGCTGGCAGCCAGCGGAGGTGCAGCAGAGCAGTTTGGAGAAATGGAGGTGCTACTGTGGAGTTGGGTGGCCAGCGTGAGGTTGAAGACGACGACAACGATGTGTCGTTTTTTGTCCGTAGACAAAACGGCACGTCATTTAGCAGACGGAAGCTTTTAATCCTAGATATAAACGACATGTCGTTTAGAAGAACCTATAAAAAAAATTAAAAATAAAATAAAATAAAATAAAGTTAAATAAAACTTGGACAAGCAAAAAAATAATAATAATCAAAGAAACGAAAAAATAAAACTAGACAAAGAAAATAAAATAAAATTAGAAAAAGAAACTAAAATAAATAATTAATTGAAAATAAAAATAAAATTAAAAAAAGATGAAAAATAAAATATTAAAACTGTGTTGTGCAAGTGAATAATTATTGCCCAAATAAATCACGAGTTATAAAATCAAGCATAAATTATGCTATTTAATCAATGTAAATCACAACTTGGATTTATGCCATTTTAATCATTTTTCCATCTAAAACCAATGATAAAATAATAAGATAATTAAAAATATATTGATTTTAAATGTATAAAATATGCAATAATGCAGCTCAATCAGCCACATGAATGAACGGAAAGAGGTACCCAATGAATGAATGGGTAGATTGCAATGCCAGATAGTAGTATCTGGTAGTGCACCCAGTGCTTCATAACGGAATGGGATTTCAACCCGTGGCCACGGGCGAATTCATTGGCCCAAAATGCCGCTGACCCCATCACACAAGGCGTAACAACGTGCACTGGCCTATGAAAGTGAAAAAAAAGTAATGTATGAATGCATGGCATTCTTCAAGAAATGAAAGCAGTGACAAGGGAAATGTTTTACGGAAAGAAAAGCATGTTTAAAGATGAAAACCCCCGTCCACTGATGTTTGCAATGAAAGCATGTATGCATGTACGTATAGTATGTATGGAATAATGAATGCATGACTGAAAACCTATATTGTTATATTTTAACTGTATGAAGTAATGCTTACTGAGTATTTGACTCATTTTAATTTTTATGTGTGCCCCTCCCCCCACAGGAACTGAATGAGAAGTACGCTCAGGAGGCCGTGTCAGGAGGCACACGGCCAAAGGGGAAGAGCACGATGGTCTAGGCATGAGGGTTTTAAATGTATGAATGGCCTTTTATTTTAAGATTTATGTTTTCTGCTGTAAACCTCTTTTATTCTCAAAGCATATTTTATTTTTATAACGTAGAGTCTTGCACCCTGGGAATGACAGTAAAAGGCTTTTAAATCGAACGGTAATTTCGATCGTATTTTCTAAAATATTTTTGTAAAAAGACCCACCTCAAGGACAAGCGTTACAAAGTCACAAGTCTAATAATCATATGAAACCAAAGCCAAATATAATAACACCAATAATAAATAAAGGGTCCTCTCCAAAAACTCAATATTAAAATTGAAATAGGAAGAATAGAAATTTGTTATGTCCAAGCACTACAAAAGAATCATGAAGATCCAATTTATTTGAATAATTGAAAGAGATTTTAGTAATACAAAAATCTGCATAGCCCAAGTACACAGAAGTATAGAAGAAATGGGACCTAATTAGGACAAAAATTATATAGATAAAAGTTACAAGATTATTACTAAAAAAAAGTACGGAGTCGAGTAAATGCAATACCCACAAATGGAGATGCGCATGCACCAACACAATCATGTGCTAGGGCTTGGGCCCTATATTGCATAAAAAAAAAAAAATTCATGTGCCTATATTTGCCTAGATTGTGTCATAAAATCAATAATAACGAAGTGTAGACACATAAAAATGTTCTAAGTTTTTATATATATATATATAATGTATCTGTAAGGGCTTTCTTTAAGGCAGAAAATAACAATTTTGACAAATGAATATATATATACACACATAAATGTAAAATCAGGATACTCAGCCTAAATACAAAGCCATTTGCCTGAACTATAGTAGTAAATATCCATTCTATAGATCCACTTAATGTGTACACATATGGATCTATAAATATGTTGTCTAATTTGCATTTGTCATATGTATACATGAGTACATAGAGCGGGGAGAGGGGGTTAACGACCTAAAAAATCTAATAAAAGGCTAAAATAAAAAAGATAATATAACAAAAACAGCTACCTGGAAGAATTTATTGCCAATTTTATATTTTTAATATGGAGATAAACCTAACAAGCAAATAATAGAGTTTTTTTTTTTTTTTTTGAGTAGCTCATTTCCATTTACTAATTCTAAGGGATATAAGGAGGAAAATCCTCCATCGTTACAATGTGATCATAATTGGAAAGAGCATCTTTGGCTAACAAGTGAGCCATAGAGTTGCCATTTTTCCTTATATGAGAAACCTCCCACTTAGCAAAATTTTTTAAGAGCTGTTTTGCTTCACTCACAAACATACTTGCACTATTGCACCCTTCTTTGTCCCTTCTTAGAGCCTCAATGACTTGTAGGTAATCGCCCTCAATAATTACTTGGTTTAGACCAAGTTCCAACCCAAACTGTGCTGTTGTTAGAGTCCCAAAAACCTTTGCTAGCAAAGGATTAGGATAGAGGTGCTTCTTTGTTCTCATGGTTGCAATGACTTTGCCTGTACTGTCTTTAACAGCCACTCCCACTCCTACTACGCCTCTAGCCTTGTCTACTACACTGTCCCAATTCATCTTCATCCATGTTGATGGAGGAGCCTGCCACACCTCAGACGAGTTACAAACATTACTGGCAGCACGCCCCTGGATGGAAGCCTCCTCATTCAACACATCCAAAATACCTCTTGCCTCTTTCACTATCACATTCGGGTGGGCAAACACACATCTTAAAAAATGAGCCTATTTCTTCTCCACCATATCCTCCTGGCCACCACAGCAAATTCTTGAATAATATGGCTTTCCATGGTCTGAAATAGAGCTTCAAGTAGTTGTTCCATAGACATGTTAGGGAAATGGCATTTCTGTAACTTTTTGGAGCACTGACTCCACCCGTCCCTAGCTAATTCACACCCCCATATTGCATGGAAGGAGTCTTCCTCCTCCATTTTACATATAGAACAAAGAGGATGTTATACTACTTTTTTCTTAAAGAGGTTAGATTGGGTTGGGAGGGCCTCTAGATAGGATCTCCAAAGGAAAACTCTATCTGTAGGCTGCACTTTTAATTTCCAAAGCTTTTGCCAAAAAGCTTTGAGGGAAGAACTGCTTAAAGCTTGATTTGAAACAGAAAGAATTCTCTCGAGTTCTTTGTGGTATGCACTTCTAACTAAAAATTCACCATCTTTTGTTCCTTGCCAAACAAGTCTATCTCTATTATTAAGCCAACTTATTGGAGTTTTGACTATGGATACAGATTCTTTGTGATTGAAAACCTGCTGTACCAGTTCATGTTTCCACTACTTTGTGATAGGGTCAATGAGAAATGAAACTGTTGTATTAATTCCCAGCACGCTAACAGTAATCTCGACCTTGCTAGGATTATGAGAGGCAATCCATTTATCCTTCCATATTTTAACTTGATTGCCAGTTCCTATCCTCCAAAAAGATCCTTCTTCTACTAGAGGCCTAGCTGCTAGGAAACTTCTCCAAATGTAAGAGGGTTTCAACCCTAATCTTGCCTCTTGAAAGTTGGAGCTTGGAAAACACTTGGCTTTCATCACCTAAGCAGCAAGAGAATCTGAATGTTGGATTAGTCTCCAGCATTGTTTGGCCAACATGGCTTTGTTAAATGCTTCAAGATCTCTAAAACCCATGCCCCCTTCAGCCTTTGCCTTTCCCATGTTTTTCCATGAGATCCAATGGATCTTCTGTTCACTGTCTTGCTGCCTCCACCAAAAATTGTTGATGACACTGTTAATGTTTTTGAGCAAGGAGTTGGGAAGTTTAAAAACAGACATTGTGTTGGTAGGAAGAGCTTGAATAACAGCTTTAATGAATGTCTCCTTCCCTACTTGAGATAGCACTTTCATTCTGTGGTTACTAATTTTTGCTCTAATATTATCCAGTAGTCCTTTGAAGGTCTTGGCTTTGTTCCTTCCAACTACTAAGGGCAGTCCCAAGTACTTCTCATATGACTTGCCATGCCTCACCCCAGCTATAGATAAAATGTATTGTTGAGTGGCTCTGATTGTATTTTTACTAAACAAGATAGAGTTTTTTTCCAAATTTAGTCTCTGCCCTGAGGTTGTTTCATAGGCTCTCAATAATCCAAAAATTCTACCCCATTCAATGGCATTAGCCTTGCAAAAAAGAAGGCAATCATCAGTAGAAAAGAGGTGGAAAATTCTGAGCTTGCCTCTTGCAATGGGTACCCCATGGATCACTCCCTCCCTTTCAGCTTTACTAAGCATACTATTAAGTGCCTTAGCACACATGATGAATATCTAACGTGAGAGGGGGTCACCTTGTCTAATGCCTCTAGTTGGTTGGAAAGGCTCTTGAGGTGATCCATTAACTAGAATAGCATAAGATACGGTTTCAATACATTTCATCACCACTTCTATCCATTGGTTGTAGAAACCCATTTTAATAAACACAGCTCTGATGAAGCTCCATTCTAGCCTGTCTTAGGCTTTGCTCATGTCTAATTTCAGTCCTAAGTAACCCACTTTGCCTGTCATTCTAGCCTTCATGGTATGCAATGCTTCAAAAGCCACTATTACATTATCATAAATGAGCCTATTAGGAACAAAAGCAAACTATGATTTGGAAATGATATGAGGCAGAATAGTCTTCAGTCTATTGGCCACTACTTTAGATATGAGCTTATACATAACATTACACAAAGAAATGGGTCTGAATTCTATGACATTAGTGGGGTTCTTTTTCTTAGGAATTAAGGCTATAAAAGTTTTATTAATGGCATTGATACTGCCATTTGAATTCAGTACATGTAAGAGGGCTTCACAGACCTGCTTGCCAATGAGGGGCCAATGTTTTTGATAAAAAGCTGCAGGTGTGACACCCCAATTTTTACATGCTTTTTATTCAATGGATTTTTAATTAAATATGTGATTTTGAGCCTTTTAATCTAATTTAACGTGTTTTCGCGAGATTATTTTATGATTTTTAAATCGGGAATTATTTTAATGTGCTTTTATAATTTTAATTGCAATTAAATTACCTTTTATTTTAAAAAATGTTATTGTTGGAGTTTAATATTTTACTTTAATTAGTTTTGAGTTTATATTGATTTATTTAATTTACTATTTGAAAAATAGTTATTTTGAGAATCAGTTGTGACCCAAAAGTTGTGAGGATTGGACCTCATTTCTTTCCCTCTGTTTTTTCTTTTCCTCTTTTCTTTTCTTTTCCTCTTCTTTTCCTCTTCTTTCTCTTTCTTCCTCCTTCCCGCGCACAGATTCTCTCTCTCTCTCTCTCTCTCTCTCTCTCTCTCTCTCCCCTTTCTCTCCTTCGGCCGAACGCCTTTTTCCACCCAACCACTGCCGCGCGCCTTTTTGGTCCTCACCGCCCAGCCCAAAAGCTTCCCCACCTGCCGGAGACCATCCCCTCCAATCTTGAGCCAGCTAGCGCTGCCGTTTGCCCACACTTCCCGTCCAAAGTCGTGATGTTCTTTGCGTCGTTGTGCCGCCGTCCAGTCACCTTTGGCTGCCATCTCTTCACCACTTCTTCCTCGGCCTCCCAGCTACCCAATGGACCCAACCCCAGCTCCGATCCATCACTGGTGAAGCCCCATTGTCTACATCTCTAATTTCACCCTTTTTGGCCTTCCACCACCATTTCGGCAGCCACCCACGGCCAACCGTCGCTTCCACTAGCTTCACCTCCTTTCATAGGCCCTACCTTACCGTTCCCTAGCTTTCATTTGACCCCGTTTGAATTTGAGTTTTATGTGTATTTCGGCCATAGTGTTTTTACACTGTTACGTTACCTTCCAGCCGCCTTTTGCACCTCCGTGATCCTCTTAAAATTACTTTATAGCACTGTAAGTATTTCTCCAAAAGACTTTTAAGACTTAAGTATATTTTTGCACTAACCTGTTTTATAAACCGTAGATTTTGATGTATTGATGCAGGTTTTGAGGAGGTTGAGCCCGAGGATGTGGCTCCTCCTAAGGATGTGGCTCCGCCTGAGGAGTAGGGACATTGGCTATGTTGTATTTGAAGTTAATTGTTCGCTTATGCTTATTGTATTAAGTTGACATGTGGAATTTCAGTACTATTGTATTGTATTAAATCCTGGTACTTAGATATTTGACTTAACCATTCCGCTGCGTATTGTTTATTGTACACGTGTTGCATTACACACACTCGGCACGTGTCGATGGGGTGCGTGACCGTGTCATCATCATCCTGGCGCCTTGATTTCTATGTGTGTCCGTACATGAAAGTTGGGGGTGCCACAGGTGGTATCAGAGCAGTCTAGCTTTAGGTAAAGTCATGTGTCCCTTAGGTGAAGTACCAGAATTTGTTTTAAAGCTTGATTTAAAGTAGTTTTGAAATTATTTTATTTTTGTATGATGTGTTATTTTATTTGTTTTAATTATTTTATGTTACATTATTTATTTTAAATTATTTTATTATTTTATTTTAAGTTCTAGTCGGAACTAAAGTGGGGTTGAGGATTATGCTTTGACAGAAAAATGGTAAGGCCAAGGAGACGAGATAAGGAACCCATGGGGGAATTGTCTCACAGCGAGATTGATAATGCCATTGCCAGGGCTTTGACTAGGTTGGCAGATCTTTTTCATCAAAATATCAGACCGCCGCCAGTTAACCAAAATTTAGCAATGCAAGTGGGGTGCTCTTATGAGAGGTTCCTTAAGCATAGGAGCCCCATGTTCTTTGGAGTAGAAAATCCACTCCCAACTGAAGGTTGGATCAATGGAATTGAAAGGATGTTTGAAATTGTGGAGGCACTGAAGCTCAGCAAGTTTTGTATGCTAGTTATCTGCTGCAAGGAGAAGCAGCAAATTGGTGGAGAGCGAAGCGAAATCTCCTGGAGAGAGAGTTTGGAGCTTTAGCCGCTGTGTCTTGGCATCGTTTTAAAAAGGAGTTTGATGATAGATTTTTCCCTCCTGCTGCGAGAATTTAATAATCTGGTTCAGGGAAATATGATTGTGGACCAGTGCTCTCGTGCTTTCTTGGAGATTGGGCGTTTTGCGCTCCATCTTATTGCCACCGAGGAGTTATAGGTGGAGTGGTTTCAAGAGGGTCTGTGTCCTTAGATACGCAGATTTGTTATTTGTCAGCGGATTTCCTCTCTCCATGAGTTAATTGGCTTGGCCACTATGGTAGAGCGAGAAAACAATTTTGTTGTAGGCTCTCCTCCAGGCCAAAAGAGGAGGAGTTTTGCTAGAGAAGGTAGCAGCTCTAGGTCTCCGCAGAAATTTGTACAGAGGTCTGGGGCCCAACCACAGGCAGCCCCTGGTGTACGTATGGGAGGTCGAGCTCCAGTTTGTCCCAGTTGTAATAGAGCTCATGAGGGCGAATGTCATCCAAGTGGGATTCGGTGTGATAGATGTGGCCAGTCGGGGCATTTATATCGTGAGTACCCTAACGAAGTTCAAAGAGGTCGAGGGGGCCAACCTGGTGGAAGAGCTAATCAGAGGCAAATGGTTCAAGCCCGAGTATATGCAATGACCCCCAGAGACGTTGACTATGAGGCTCCAGCTACTCAGGATGCCAGGGTGATTACAGGTAGAGTTCGCCTTTATGATTTTTATGCCTGTACGTTATTTGACTCTGGGGCGTCTCAGTCATTTGTATCAGCCACCTTTGTGCGGCTGTGTAACTTGGTCGCGGAGCCCTTATCCCAATCTTTGGTTGTGGCTCTTCCTAATGGGGAGATGGTGTGTTGCTCCAAAATAGCGTTGGGTTGTCCTTTGGATTTTGGTGGAAGGATGCTTGATGCGGATTTAATTGTTTTCAAGTTGCTGGGATTTTATGTTATTCTTGGTATGGACTGGTTGTATCGGTATTCTACAAGTATTAATTGCAGAAATCAGATGATTAGCATTCAACTTCAGGATGAGGATTACTTTGAGTATGTGGGAAGTAAACTAAGGGTGAAGCCAACAGTTATATCAGCAATTCAAGCGAAGAAAGATATAGCTTGTGGGGTGGATGCTTTTCTAGTCCAAGTGGTTTCTTCGCCATCTGGAAATAAGAATTTGATGAATATTCCCATTGTTGAAGAATTTCCAGATGTCTTTGTAGTTGATTTGCCTGGGTTACCTCCAGTTCATGAGATGGAGTTTGTTATTGATTTGGAACCTGGAGCAGCTCTGGTGCACAAGGCTCCATACCGTATGGCACCAGCTGAGTTGAAAGAGTTAAAGATTTAGCTGCTAGAGTTGGTTGACAAGGGGTTTATTTAGCCGAGCACTTCGCCATGGGGAGCACCAGTTTTATTTGTCAAAAAGAAAGATGGTACTCTCCGGATGTGCATTGATTATAGAGAACTCAACAAGGTGACCATCAAGAATAAATATCCTCTTCCGAGGATTGATGATTTATTTGATCAGCTTCAAGGAGCAGCAATATTTTCTAAGATTGATTTGAAGTCGGGATATTATCAATTAAGGATAAGAGATAAAGATGTACCCAAGACCGCCTTTAGATCAAGATATGGGCATTATGAATTTAAGGTTATGCCTTTTGGGCTAGCTAATGCCCCAGCAGCCTTCATCGATCTAATGACTTGGGTATTTCGACCCTATTTGGATTCTTTTGTAGTGGTCTTTATTGATGATATTCTGATTTATTCCTAAGATTTGGAGGAACATGGTTATCACCTTCGTTTGGTGCTTGGGAAATTAAGGGGACATCAGTTGTAAGCAAAGTTAACTAAATGTGAATTTTGGTTGGAAGAAGTTAAGTTTCTTGGACATGTAATTTCCCGAGATGGAGTGGTTATTGATCCAAGCAAGGCGGAAGCTGTTTTGTCTTAGCCACGTCCTTCAACAGTGAGTGAAGTTATCGAAGATTTGTAGAA
Source organism: Pterocarya stenoptera (assembly GCA_003123785.1). Lineage (NCBI taxonomy): Eukaryota > Viridiplantae > Streptophyta > Magnoliopsida > Fagales > Juglandaceae > Pterocarya > Pterocarya stenoptera. The sequence goes on along the minus strand of QEOT01001011.1, from coordinate 55,314 downwards.
GGATTTTTCCGATTGTCCGGACCTCTCACTGCGTTGACCATGAAGAATGTTGAATTTATTTGGTCGGATAAGTGCGAGAGAAGTTTCCAAGAACTGAAGAGAAGATTGACAACGACACCAGTATTGGCTCTTCTGGAGTCAAATAAGCCATTTGTGGTTTTCAGTGACCCATCCAAGTTTGGGTTAGGGTGTGTTCTTATGCAGGAAGGATGAGTTGTTGCTTATGCTTCTCGTCAGCTGAAAGATCATGAAAAGAATTATCCTACTCATGACTTGGAGTTGGCGGCAATAGTATTTGCTCTCAAGATCTGACGGCATTATCTATATGGTGTGGTGTGTGAAGTTTACACCGATCTTAAAAGTTTGAAGCATTTATTTTCCCAGAAGAATCTCAACATGAGGCAGAGGTGATGGCTAGAGCTGATTAGCGACTACCAATGCGAGATAAAGTATCATCTGGAGAAGGCAAATCTAGTCGCTGATGCATTGAGTCGGAAATCAGAATTTTTTGATGAAGCAGAATCTTCAGGTGTGGACTCTCTCCTTTGTGGGATGAGAAGACTTCTTATTGAGAGTTCGCAGTAAGAAGAATTATTATTCTCGGTAATGGATGTCCGAGTTGATGATTTTGAGGAATTAAAGACTCTTCAAAGAAAAGACCCGAAGTTGCTGGATATCAGGAAGAAAGTCAAGAAGTCTAAAGGACCTTCACATTACAGTTTGGATAAAGATGGCATTCTTCGGTTTCGGGATTGTAGAGTTATTCCTAGAGATTTAGAATTTAAGGAGCGAATATTGGCTGAAGCTCATGCAACTCCTTATTCAATTCATCCTGACAGCACGAAGATGTATCGAGATTTGAAGAAAAATTTTTGGTGGGAAGGGATGAAGACTGATATTGCCCTGTACATTGAGAAGTGTGACACATGCCGCCAAGTGAAAGCCGAACATCAAAGACCCGCCACTAAACTTCAACCACTTCCTATTTCTGAATGGAAGTGGGATGATATTACTATGGATTTTGTTGTGGGTTTGCCAAGGACTCCAAGAGGAAAGAATTCAATTTGGGTGATTGTGGACAGGTTGACCAAAAGTGCTCATTTCTTGCCTGTAAATAATGTCGACTCTTTGGGTAAATTAGCGCGGTTATATGTTAAGAAGATTGTGAGGTTGCATGGAGTACCCAAGAGTATTGTGTTAGACAGGGACCCACGGTTCAGGTTGCGTTTTTGGAATAGTTTGCAGGCAACGTTAGGCACTAATTTGAAGTTTAGTACTGCTTATCACCCTTAGACTGATGGTCAATCTAAGCGTACTATTCAGACCTTGGAGGATATGCTGATAGCGTGTGTCATGAAATTTCAGGGAAGCTGGGAAAATCATCTGCCGCTTATAGAGTTCTCTTATAATAATATCTTCCATACCTCTATTCAGATAGCTCCGTATGAAGCGTTGTATGGGAGGAAGTGTAGATCGCCCTTGTGTTGGGATGAAGTTGCCGAGAGGAAATTAATTGGGCCTGAATTAATCCAAGAAATGCAAGAGCAGGTCTGAATTGTGGTAGCAGTGCAAAGCCAACACAAAAGTTATGCATATTGAAGGAGAAGAGACTTGTCTTTTAAGGAAGGTGATTGGGTTTATCTCAAAGTCTCTCCTATGAAAGGCATTAAGCGCTTTGGTAAGAGAGGAAAGCTTAGCCCAAGGTATGTTGGACCTTTTCAGATTTTGGAGAAGGTTGGAGCTGTTGCTTACAGAATTGCCTTGCCAGAGTATTTTGGAGAAGTTCATGATGTGTTCCATGTCCTCGTTGAAGAAAAGTTTTGGTCAGCAAGAGCCGCATTTTGTCGACCCAGGACGCATTCAACTTGACCCTGACCTTACTTATGAGGTTTCCCCGACGCAGATTGTAGATTGGAAGTAGCAAAGGTTGAAATCTAAGTCGATACCTTTGGTGAAGGTAGCTTAGGGTGATCCATTGGCTCAAGATTTCTCTTGGGAAAGAGAGGCGGACATGATGGAGCAATACTCGTATTTGTTTGGATGAATGGCGGTATGTCTCTTAAGCCTACTTTTAGTTGCATCTCATGCCTGTCTTTAGCATTGATGTTTGACCCTACAATTTCGAGGACGAAATTTATTTTAAGGGGGGAGGTTGTGACACCCCGATTTTTACGTGCTTTTTATTGAAGGGCTTTTTAATTAAATATGTGATTTTGATCCTTTTAATTTAATTTAACATGTTTCCGCGAGATTATTTTATGATTTTTAAATCGAAAATTATTTTAATGTGCTTTCATAATTTTAATTAGTATTCTGCAATTAAATTGCTTTTTATTTTAAAGAATGTTATTGTTGGAGTTTAATATTTTACTTTAACTAGTTTTGAGTTTATATTGATTTATTTAATTTATTGTTTTGAAAATAGTTATTTTGAGGATCAATTGTGACCCAAAAGTTGTGAGGATTGGACCTCATTTCTTTTCCTCTATTTTTTCTTTTCCTCTTCTTCTTCTTTTCTTTCTCTTTCTTCCTCTTTATTTCTCCTTCCCGCGCACTGACTCTCTCTCTCTCTCTCTCTCTCTCTCTCTCTCTCTCTCTCTCTCTCCTCTCTCTCCTTTGGCTGAACGCCTCTCTCCACCTAGCCACTGTCGTGTGCAGCCGTGGTCCTCACCGCCCGGCCCAAAAGCTTCCCCAGCCACCTGCGACCATCCCCCTCCAATCTCAGGCCAACTAGCGCCGCCGTTTACTCGCATTTCCTGTCCGAAGTCGCGACGTTCTTTGCATCGCTGCGCCACCTTTGGCCGCCATATCTTCACTACTTCTTCCTCGGCCTCCCAGCTATCCAATGGAGCAAACCCCAGCTCTGATCCGTCACTGGTGAAGCCCCATTGCTACATCTTCGACTTCACCCTTTTTGGCCTTCCACCGCCATTTCGGCCGCCATCCACGGCCAACCGTCGCTTCCACTTGCTTCACCACCTTCCATAGGCCCTACCCTACCATTCCCTAGCTTTCGTTTGACCCCTTTTGAATTTGGATTTTCTGTGTATTTCGGCCACAGTGTTTTTACACTGTTACGTTGCCTTCCAGCCCCCTTTTGTACCTCCGTGATCGTCCTAAAATTACTTTATAGCGCTGTAAGTATTTCTCCAAAAGACTTTTAAGACTTAAGTATATTTTTGCACTAACCTGTCTTATAAATAGTAGATTTTGATGTATTGATGCAGGTTTTGAGGAGGCTGAGCCTGAGGATGAGGCTCCGCCTAAGAAGTAGGGATATTGGCTATTTTGTATTTAAAGTTAATTGTTCGCTTATGCTTATTGTATTATGTTGACATGTGGATTTCCAATACTATTGTATTGTATTAAATCCTGGTACTTAGTTATTTGACTTAACCATTCCACTGCGTATTGTTTATTGTACACATGTTGCATTACAAACACTCGGCACGTGTCGATGGGGTGCGTGACCGTGCCGTCATCATCCCGGCGCCTCAATTTTCATGCGTGTCAGTACATGGAAATTGGGGGCGCCACAACAGGAAATCCATTTGGGCCAGGAGAGCTGAGACCTTCCATTTGAAAAAGAGCCTCTTCAATCTCTTGATGGGTGTAAGGTCTTGTGAGGGTGGCATTCTGTGCTTCTGTTACTCGAGACTCCACTGAGTTTAGACATTCCGAAATATTCTCTAGTAAGGAAGTGGTAAAAAGTTCTTTGTAGTAGCCTTGAAATAGGGAGCTAATAGCCTCTTTGGAATGGACCTCCTGCCCTCCATCATCCACCAGCTTCTTAATCATGTTATTTTTCCTTCTGAGGGAGGCACATTGGTGGAACAATTTGGTGTTTCTGTCACCCTCTTTCAGCCACCTCTGCTTAGCTCTCTACTGCCATCTTAAATTGTCTTCCTCTAAAATTCTGTTTATAGTCCTTTGAGTCTGCTTTATCTGTTCATTCAGGTGGCCTTTGTTATCTCTTTGTAGTTCTTCCAAAGTTGTTCAGCTATTTGTTGTTTAGAGTTACCACTAGCTCCTTTATGCCACTGCAATAGTTTCTGTTTGCACTTGTTAAGGCCCTCATTAATTGTCTGCAATTTGGTCTCAGATACTATAGGGCTTAGCCAAGCTTCCTCCACCAGATTAACATAATCCTCCCTTAAGGACTAGCTTGCTTCAAATCCAAAAGGCTTTTCATTCCTGTTTGTAAAGGACTAAGTCTCTTCCATGGTTACCAGCAGAGGGCAATGATCTGAGCTAAGTGCTGGGAGGGTATAAACCCTCGAGTTTGGAAAATATTCTGCCCAAGTGTCATTACAAAAGGCTCTATCAAGCCTTTCTTTGGTAAAAGCTGCCCCATGTCTCCCATTTGTCCAAGTAAATTTATTACCTATTGAGCCCATATCACAAAGTTCACAGGCCTCCACAGCATCTTTAAAAGCCTCTATCTAACAACTTGGTCTCAAAGCCCTTCCCCATTTCTCTCCATAATTAAGTATCTCATTAAAATCTCCAACACACATCCATCCTATCGAATTCTCTGGTTTAATTGCTTGAAGAAGTTGCCAGCTTTCCTTCCTTTTCATGATGATGGGGTGTCCATAGAACCCAGTTAATAGCCACTCCTTACCCACCTTTGCCTCCTTACCCACCTTTCCAAAGAAAGGCAAGTCCACCACTCATGCCTTTACAGTCAATGACAAAACTGTTATCAAAATCTAATCTTTTTTTTAGGGCCTCAATTTTATTTCTTTTACATTTGGTTTTCATAACAAAAAAACAAAAGTTGGGAGCTTTTTGAGCACCATTTGATGCAGATCATGAACTGTTTGGGGCTTCCCAAACTCCCGACAGTTCCAATTAAGACAATTCATTGGCCTTGGTGGGGCTGTTCAACAGCCACCACCATAACAGGTTGAGAGGAGCCAGTGATACCATCCTCCTCTTTTTTTTTTTTTCTTTCTTTCGGGCAACCCTTCATTAGTCAAAGTTTGATCACATTCTCTTTTCTTACTTGAGGATATACTTGAACAATTTCCCACTCCTAGAGAATTATTCTCATAGCATAAGTCTTGGGCCCTCCTCTTCCAACTGGCAGTTTTCTTGGCCTGTTCATGCACTTTAACTTGGCAGGAGATGAAATTGTCAAAAGATTGGATTTGGTTCATTATATCATTCGAGGTCTTAGTAACATTAGGATTTATGTTGTTAATCTTTGAGTCAAATCTAGTCTCTTTAGTAACAATGTTTCCACTACTTAATTCTAGCTTCTCCACGGCTACCATGTCACATGCCTCCTCAGTTGGATCTTTAAGTACAATGGCTATCTTACAAAGATTTTCCCTACTTGCCTTTTCTAGCTTTGGTTTTGACTTTGTCACATCCCCAAAATCCTTCAACCTTCTTGTGCCAGCAACTTTTTCCTCTAGAGTAACAGTTCCCTTATCTGTCATCTGACACCCTACCTTGATTTATGCTTTTCCATCAATAGTGTCTTCCTTGTCCTTCCCTTCCTCCCTCCATGAGCGAGGATCAGATTGAGCTTCCTGAGTAGAACTTCCACCATATCTTTTGTGCTGCAACTCACTCTCCTTTACTGTAGGGGCTCTTAACCATGATCCATATTGAGCCTGCCCTTCCCTACTCCTGCCATTAGAACACAATACATAAGAGTGTTTGATGATCCCGCATTTGAAATAAAAGGATGGCAGTCTCTCATACTTGAAATACACCCAAGTTTTCTTCCCTTCCACTATGATGAACATGCCTCTTAGAAGAGCTTTAGTAATGTCAAGCTCAACCCTTATTCTAAGAAACTTTCCCCATCCAATACCTCTATCATCGACGTGCACTTTAATAAACCTACCCAGACTACTTCCAATTTGAAGGCCAACTTCTTTGTTCATGTAGTCAAAATGCAGGTTGTAAGCTTGGATCCAAAACTCCTCTTTATTGAACTGCACTTCATTAATGGACAAGGATCCACTAAAAGTTTGAAAGCAAAATAGCCATCTATCAAAAGACCACGGCCTACCATTGATCACCCTCACCATATCCTTCTTATTATGGAACTCAATGAGGAATTTATTAGTTCCCACTTCTGAGAATTGTAGCCAGCTCTCACACTTCCAAACTTTTGACATGGTGCTCTTAAAAGCTTCCCTGTTGATAGTTTTTTCCGCCACAATCATAACTAATAAGCACATTTGTGTTGGTTTCATGGTGTTCCTTGATGGTTGAATTGGTATGGCCAATCCTTTCTTCTCCTTCTCTGTAAGATATAGTCTCTCCCATTGCTTATACAACTCTTCATCCAAGACCTCTCTCTCAGACCAACGAAGCTAGCCCAAGACTCACTCTATTGTAGAGAGAAACTCACTCACAGCGAGACCAAAATACTAGAGTTTTATTGGTCTCTATAAGGAATAATCAAAGCTATTAAATGCCATGAAATACCTGTAAATAAATAGAACTAACCAAAAAAAAGATACATGTCCTGATGGGCTATCCAATTTATACCACACTGTACCAGTTTGACCTTCACTTGCAAACTGGAACACTCACAAAACCAAGAACAGCGCTTTTCCAAGCTATATCCCAATCATATATTATCACATTAATCTGCTCGCCAATAGGGAAAAAATAAGCTTCATGTATGAAACAACTTTAAGAAATCCTTAATGTCAACAAAGAGATCTATGTTAACATACATATCAAATGTCCAACATTGAAGGATGAAATATTGACTAGGTCTTGTCTCATATTATTTGTTTACTATGTGAATTGGGTTTCATAAGTAATTAAAAAAAGCAAGTGATAGTTTCAACAAGCCCTTTCTGGATATAGTATATAGGTGACTAGAAGTTCCCTGGATCATAACAAATGATATCAAAATCAACAAATGATATAAAAATGACATTGTGGAATCAAGTCTTTGCTCGGATAGGATTAGCTTGGGTGATGCCGAGAAGGGTAATTGACCTCCTAGCTTTTTGGAAAGGCATACAGGGAAAAACTTAGATTGCATCAATATGAATAAAGTCTTCCATATGCCTATGGTGGTGTATTTGGAGGGAGATGAATGAAAGAAGTTTTAAAGATCAAAAGCTGTCAATGGATGAACTTAGGAATATCTTTTTCATTACTTTTTCCCCATTGGTCGATTGTGATTGATTTTCATGGCATGACTTTTCATGAATTCCTTGTATCACTAAACTAGCACGCTTAGACATTGCTTTTGTATATGTCCCAAATACTTGGGCTCTTACCTATTCTTATGAAAAAAAAATAATCTTGCTTACCGATAAAAAAAAACATTTTTGTTATCTTCCTTTTTTTATGATTAAGTATTGCAACAAATGTGAGGCCATAAGCCTTGACAAGGACATTATGAATTTGAGTGAGGAAAATATGTTGGAAGGCTTGGGGGAGTTGGTGTTTATTGGATTGGTGTTCTAACAATTACCAATTTCTTAGTTCAATTAAGATGTTGCCACCAATTCTATTGTAACTATGGGCATGTTCTTGTTATACAAAACTATGCATGTGGTCATTCCAAGTTATTGAGATACAAAGCTCGTTTCCGGATGATAGAAGACTAATATTTATTAATTTTCTCTTTGAAAGTCATTGCACAATGTGCCAACGCTATCCTAATTAGCATTTTCCCACTAGCTAGGCAGCTGCATAAGATGAATAAGGCTTGGATGCATATTAAAAATAGATTGCCACTACAAGAATTATGGCCTTTTGCCATGAATTCTTTTTGCAAGACACATGGTGGTGGTAAATAAGTACCGAATGGCACGAAAACCATTCGTGGGAAATAAAACAAGCCTATTCCCATGAAATATTGTCGGCACGTAAATGTTTGTGGGGAAAAAATATTTTTACGGTGAAAATTTACATTTTGCGGCGAATTTTTATCGCCGCAAATAGTTTGGTAAAAAATATAACGTGTCCGTGGGTTATAATTTTGTTGTGAGGAAGTCTCGACTTTTAGCGGCGATATTTTGTCATCGCAAAAGGAATAACCTGAATAAATTATGATATTATGGGTCATTTGGTTTTCGCGGCAACATTATGTATTATTGCGGCGACTAAGAGTTGCTGCAAAAGGTAACAAAATATATATACCCCCCTTTCCTCTTTCTTCCCCCATCCCTCGCACCCCGCGTCTCTCTCTCTCTCTCTCTCTCTCTCTCTCTCTCTCTCTCTCTCTCTCTCTC
>QEOT01001011.1:36677-47067 GCA_003123785.1 Pterocarya stenoptera | reverse complement strand
CCCCCCCCCCCCCCCCCCCCCCCCCCGCCCCACATTGCAACCTCACTCTGGGATCGAGCCGCCCTTCCCCAACTACCTCCTCCTGCCCAAGTCCAGTAGAAGCATCTTCTGGGAACACGGTGAGCCTCTCTATCTTCTCCCTTCCTCCTCTCTCTGTGTAATTTGTGATGATATCATTGCTCTATTTTATGTAATTTATGTAATTTGTGATGATGTCAATCTGTGAAATTTAGTTAGGTTCTATTGTGTAATGTGTAATCTGATGTGAATCTATGAAGCTTGTGTAAATTCTATTGTGTAATGTGTAATCTGTGTGATTTGTGGCACTGTATACATGATAATTTGATAGACTGGATTAGAGAAAATGTCTTTAAAAAGAAAACTCAACAGACCTCCAAAAGCAAGCAATTAAACATGAATAGAAAAGCTACTAAACATGACAAGTAATTAAACATTAAACTGCATCAATTTCCCCAAGGATTTTCCACAAGCAATTATCTTTGCTTGTAAAGCCATGAACAGACCTGATTGAGCAAACACTTTACAGAACCATCATCTCTTGGTACAGTTTCTAGCAAGCTAGCTAGGGTGATTTCCAATTAGCATATACATGGTGATCAGGGATGGCAATTGGGTTGGATTTTTTATTTTTAAATTAATTGAAAATATTATATATTAAGCTAGCCAGCCAACATATGTAATTAGAAATGTAATAATATTATTGAAACTTTTTTAGAGTTTGATAAATAGGTATAGGGAAGTAATTATTTCCTTTTGATGATAATTATCTGCAACGAAACATTTATGAAATGGGTATTTCACAATTGATAACTGTTTTTACATAATATATATATATCTAATTCTTTAGATATTTTTGAGTTTTTTTTTAAAATTTATTCAGTTATAAGCCGATGTAGATAACACACATAGTAAAGTGTTTACATGACTTAATTTGATTTAGAAGAGAACTTTTAAAATGTGAATCTTACAAATTATAGAATTACATCATTTAAGTATTGTACGTGGACGATATGCTCTACATAACCAACTTGAGAATAAAATAAATTTTTATTATTGTAAATTTATCTTTTTCGACTTATGTAGGACTTATAATGGGAGATCAAATATATTTATTAATAATGTTTGAAGCTAAAATTATGTAATGATGAAGTAGTCAAATGTATATTTTTCTAGTGAGGAAAAACTGAGTCAACAGATAATAGTCAGTAGCAGTCCCCTCAAGATGGCTATATCTGTCATGGATTGATGATATAAAAGTACTGATCGAGCTGCATGCCAACCCTTATCCTTTGACCTTTTTCTTCCTTTATAAGAGGTAGTGGAAGCCCCAGCATGATAACCATTATAGATCTTTGTCTCCTCCAGATTGATCTAATATCGATCACTTCTCAAATTGTGGAAAATTTCAAAGGACTCAATCATTTTCACTTGTGATCGAGATGATCGATCAGGTCGTGCACATTTCAGCCCAGCACCCAGCTCTCCTAATACCACTCCATAAACATATATATATATATATTTTCTACAATTTTACACCAATATTCATAATAATATTAGATAGATATTCACACCTATAGTGCTGATTTTATGGCTCACACATGCACTCAATTAATCCTTGCCCATTTTGAGTCTTTTCCAACCTTCTTCATCTTTAGTTAAGAGCCACATCTTTTCTATTAATTGTTAATTAGTTGTCATAATCATAGGTTACATTAATGTCATTCTATTTCATCTGATTGGAGCATTAATGTGGGGATTATGGGTTAGGCTATAACATATATGGTTATAAATTGGCATATGATTTTATTTCCAAATAATATTAATGCTTATGATCAAGGATTAGATTCAAGAACTCTTATTTTTCCTATCTTTATTAGCATGTTCAGAAAGTCTTAGTACATGATGTGTTGATCTGTCATAGGAATTGAACACTTTAGTTCTCATTTATGACTAGCCAAAAATGAATTAGAGGCCACAAGGTTTAGCTGTTTTCGCCCTAACTTTTTTCATGTATATTTTTGGGGAGCTCGAGTGGATTCAAATTAGAGTTGGCAATGGTGAGTAGCATGAGCAGCTTGCTTTTTTCTTCGATAGCTACATTAAAGTGTCATTTATCCACTTCTAACATTAGACTTACAATTCAGCTAATTTCCAGTATATAAAGAAAATGCACAATCTGATCATAATATTATCCCACCATTATCATATTTATTAATGTGATCATGGTGTTTAATAACTTTCAAATTATTAATATCCTTGTTTGTTTTTAAGTCAAAATCTAATTAAATGCTGACTTATATAAGACAAGGTGAGATTATTGTGAGATATATATCTCTCTCTATAATATATCTATATATATAGTGGTGTAGTACTTTCCAACTACGAACTACTTAATAAATACCTTTTATGATAAAATTTTACTCCAAACGTGTTATAATAATAGATTGTTGTCCAGTTTTGGCTGCTTGTTTCTATTTTCCATCAATATCATTCATTATATTCCTTGTTCTACTGCAGCCCTTATGATCAATTGGATTTTCCATCTTAAAACTGTAGTCCTCCCTTCAGATTTGTCATCCACCATGTCCTCATCATTGTGTATAAATTTTGGTGTTTAACCTTGTTCCCTTGTGTCATATGTTGTTGTCTTGGTAAACAAATTTAATTAATTAAATTGTACCCATAATAATTATCACTTATAAAAAATTTTGGCAACCAGGAAAAGCGTGCAACCAAAGATGTGCAAGGCCATATCAAAATACTCCATGTTTACACGATAATTCATGAACCACCCACTAACTTCGCTAGAATCTACAACTACTGATTTTGGGCATATCATCGAGAGATAGTTATTTGCCTTATCTAATGACAAACGGATTGTATATTAGTTTCATTGAAAAACCATTACAATAACCCTTACTAACTTGAACATTTACCAGATGGATAAGGCTTGGATGCATATTGAAGATAGATTGCAAGACAACAAATATGATGAAGGTGTTAAAAAATTCATAGATATGGCAATTTCGCATGCACCTGGTAGAGACTACATTAGGTGTCTGTGTAAGAGATGCCGAAATAGAAGTTTCCATCCGAAGAAGGTGATGGTGCCAATAACTACAATGACTACATTGATGATGTCGACGAGATGCTAGATGACATCCGTGTGGGGTCCTTTATGCATCATTCTGGTACACCATTTGCTAGTGCAGATGCCGGTCACCAAGGTCACACCTCTGATGCTCCAAGCAACCTCAACTTTGAAGAGTTGCTAGATGATGCAAAACGCCCACTTTATCCAACATGTGCTAAGTTCTCAAAGCTGTCATTCATAGTCAAGTTGCTACACATAAAGATAGTTGGTGGTTGGACTGTGAATTCATTCGACATGGTTATAAAGCTTTTGCAAGCTGCATTTCCTGATGCATTGTTCCCAGCCTCATATAACGAGGCTCGTCACTTATAGCATGGGTTGGGCTTTACTTACACGAAGATACATGTATGCCCAAATGATTGTGCCTTGTTTTGGAAGGATAATGCTGAGAAAGATGAGTGTCCTAAATGTAATGCATCTAGGTGGGTATCAAGTACAACAAGCACATAAAGGATTCCCCAAAAAGTCCTTCGATATTTCCCTTTGAAGCCACGGTTGCAAAGGTTGTTTATGTCAAAAAAGACTGCCCAAGCCATGAGATGGCATGTAGAAGATCGTGTTGACGATCCAAGCTGCATGAGACATCCAGCAGATTCTAAGGTATGGAAAGACTTTGACAACAAACATGGTTGGTTTGCAGCAGATCCACGTAATGTAAGACTTGGTCTAGCGAGTGATGGGTTCAACCCATTCAATAACATGAGCAAACCCTACAGCATTTTGGCCAGTGCTACTTGTCCCTTACAACTTGCCCCCTTGGTTATGTATGAAAGATCCATATTTGACGATGTCGTTGTTAATCCTAGGACCTAAGGCACTGGGAAATGATATTTATGTGTTCATGTGTCTACTAATCGATGAGTTGACGAATTCCTTCATATGATGCACACAAAAGACAAATGTTCTCATTGCATGCAGTGTTACTTTGGACTAGTAATGACTTCCCCACATACGCCAATCTTTCAGGCTGGAGCACAAAGGGTAAGATGGCATGCTCTACATGTAAGGCTGAAATAGATTCGTTGTGGCTGGTTTATGGCCGTAAACATTGTTATATGGGTCATCGTCGGTGGTTGGCTTCAGATCACAATTGGAGATGAAAAAAAAATGCTTTCAATGGTAAGGAAGACCATCGTCTCCAACCAGAAATCATCACAGGATAGGCATTGTCGGATCAATTACAGGAGGTCTCAAATGTGCAGCTGGTTAAATCTACAAAAAAGAGGAAACGTATGCCCACTGAATTTAACTGGACAAAAAAAAGTGTGTTCTTTGATCTTTCTTACTGGTTAGACTTGGAATTGAGACATAACTTGGATGTCATGCATACTGAGAAAAACATCTGTGATAACGTGCTGGGGACCTTGATGAATATTGAAGGCAAAAGTAAGGACACCGCCAATGCACGAAGGGATTTGGAAAATCTAGGTCTAAGGAAAGATTTGCATCTACAGCATGATGGTAATCATACGTCTATGAGTCTTGCAGCTTACATGTTAAATGTAACTAAGCGTCGGAGTTTTTGTCCGTGGTTGTCGGAAGTCAAATTCCCTGATGGTTTTGTCTCAAATATTGCCCGATGTGTCAATGTTAAGGAAAGGAAAATCATGGGAATGAAGAGCCATGATTGTCATATCTTAATGCAAATATTGTTGCCGGTTGTGATTGGTGGGTACTTACGACCTGATGTGCATCAAGCTTTATCTGAGCTAAGTTCGTTTTTCAAGGAATTATGTTCACTAACACTGCAGAAAGCGACATTGGAATGACTTCAAGCTAATATCCCCATAATTCTTTGTAAATTGGAAATGATATTCCCACCTACATTTTTCGATATCATGGTACACCTAGCAATTCACTTGCCAGAAGAGGCATTACTAGTCGGCCCTGTGATGTACAGGTGGATGTACCCTTTCGAGAGGTATATGGGTAAGTTCAAGAGGTACGTCCGTAATAGAGCAAGACCAGAAGGGTCAATTGCTGAGGCATTTATTCATGTTGAGTGCCTGACATTTTGCTCTATGTACCTTAATGATATCGAGACTAGGCACAATCGATACGAACACAATAGTGATGTTCAACATGTCTCCCCACAGCCAACTATTTCTATTTTCTACCAAAAAGGTTCGCCCGTTGGGGGGAGCATTCTTAGAAAAAATGCCCAGCACACTGTTGGCAAAGGTGGAGTGGTACGTGCTTAACAATTGCATAGAGATTGAGCCCTATATAGAGTAAGTGCACCATCAAGTTTTTTGTTAGCAATTCATTTTGTTATATTGTAAGCGGATCACCTATTAACACATGTATTCCTGTAGTGAACACTATAACAAAATCAAAGAAGAGGACCCGAGTAACATCCAGCGTAGGCACCAAAGTCAATTTCCAGCCTGGTTCAAATAATGCGTAAGTTTGTATATTGCCCTTCTTATACATACATATTCCTAAACGCATTTATTATAATTACTAATTGTTCAATCTTTTGTGAAATATCCATGTTAGATTGCCGATTTGCATGCAATGACTCCCCCTGAGGTGACAGATGACTTATATGCATTAGCATGTGGTCCAGATCCAATAGTCGCATCATATTCTGGCTGTATAATGAATGGAATTCGGTTTCACATATCTGAGCTTGAAAGGTGTCGCCGCACCCAAAATAGCGGGCTTGTTGTTCATGGCGACCATCAAGGTTTGGCCGTTGACTTCTACGGTGTGTTGGAATATATTATAGAATTACGCTACATGGGTTGGCGTAAGGTATACTTGTTTAAATGTCATTGGTGGCACATTGGCGACACGAGAAGGGGGATACATGTTGGGAATCACTTCACGAGTGTGAATACTTCTAGGCAATGGTACAAAGATGAGCCTTTCGCTTTAGCATGCCTAGTGTTGCAAGTGTTTTACCTAAAGGACCCGAGTTTGGGGGGAAGTTGGCAAGCCATACACAAGATAACAGAAAGGAATGTTTACAACATGAGCCATAAGACCTCAGAGCCTCATGAGGATGATGAGGATGAATTCTCTAATGTTGCTGCAGAAGACGATGATGACACTTATCTTAGCAACTATGGTTTAGTTGATGAAACTAACCCAGCCATGGTCAATCCACTAACCCGAGTCGATGAAGAGAAGTTGCCCGTTGATCTGTCAACCATTGAGAAAGTGACGATGAGGTCTTCATTGATGATGACCTAGAGTATAACGAAGATTTGAGGATGGAGAACGTAGATGATGGGGAGGACGATGATAGTGAAGCAACACGTCATCTGGATGATTATGCAGATGATGATGATGGTATATCTTATCGTATATGTTCATTATGGGTTCTCTAATTATATATAATGCTTATCTCATCCACACAACTATTTAGTTAAAAAACATAGCTTCCATTTTGCATCGACCATACATGCAAACTAGAAATGTGGATTAGACAGATAATTTCGTCTTATTTGTTAATAGTACTACATATCCCTACCTGCATTTCCCTTAATAAATGTTTAGTCATGGATTATATATAGCCTTCTGACTTGATGTAAATTAATTATATTTGCAGAAAGCTCGTGTTAGTTGCTTTGACGGAACTCGACGAATCTGGATGAGCCACTATGTTGATGTTGACTTTAGATGATTATCAACCACAGCTACAATCCTTGTCATGTCTAGTGCTTCTATATTATGGTCTAAATTTACAATCATATTCCTGGATTTTATTGTGTCCACAAGCTTCATAGAACATCACACCAAAACTGCACTCACACTGATTTTTACTTTTGTGCCCGTGGAATATATTTGTGTTCATGTTGTCCAGCATGTTTAGAATATTTAATGACTGACCCAATATATAACATTAGAAGAAAGATCAAAGTTGGTGAGCAGATTTGGCTAACTAGAGGAGAATAAAGTTATGAATGGGTCATGATAAAATCACTTGTGGCTGGATCAATGGATGCATTTAATTATCCAAAATTAAAGTGATCTTCAGGGTCATGATGAAATTATTTGTGACAACCTCAAAGTGATGAATTTACTAGTATAATGTGGTTAGCATTAGGCTACTGAATGGTAAGCATAAAACGACCAAATCTATTCACATGCATATATATATAATATTTATATATAATTATATAAATATATATATTTAAAGCAAGCTTTAATTGCATGAAAATATTTTATGGTAAAACATGAACGGGAAAAAGTTTACAATTTAATAACAAAAATTTCCTCTTTTTATAACTTAAAGAATATCAGTCCAAAAAGCTTTATGACCACAAGGTTATATGTTTATCTCAAAACTTCCAACCACGTATGCCAACCCAAGTTACCAACCCACTAGAAAATGAAATCAGGTCACATGCAATCTATTATATATTTATATATAAAAAGCAACCTGCTCTTATTAGTGAGTAATAAAATATGGTACAACATGAACCAGAAAATGATTGTTACCACCAAAACTTTTCCCTTCTAGCCATGTATGCCAACCCAACCTACAATTAATTGGAAATCTATTCACATGCAATCTATTTGTTATATATTGATATATATATTGATATATATATATATATGATATATATATTGATATATATATAAAGCAACCTGCTTTGATTTAGTACCAAATATTATATGGTACTGCATTGACCAGAAAAAGACAAAAAGTTAGGGATGTTAGTTTATTTATAACTTAAAGATATGTCCAAAAAAACTCCATCATGATAAGGTTATCAACAAAAATAAGTTTCATGCAAAATTCGGTGCCATGAACCACCAAAACCCAATCTCTTCAAACAATCTTATAAACATATTGGGATGAATCATAGGTCACATTCTACAAGTCTCCACAGAAGTAAAAGGTGGGATTTTAATAATGGGGAAATGTGAACTGGCGGGATTGGTGATTTCCAGCAGTGGCTACATCAGTAGCTCCTACTTACCTCAAGTACTGTTAGTTGTGATGCCGTGCACAAAGGGTAAGATTGCTAAAGTTACACAATCTGCGTGAAGATTCTTTAGACACTCCAGAGGACTGCTGAACCAGATAGAGTTGCTAGGTGAGTGTACGCACAACCCAGCCCTTTCTGGAGTTCAAGTGGAGCATCCTACTTTTTCTTCATCCAGTGTGAGTAGAGGCAGTTTCGAAGGAAGGAAAAGGTAGATTCCTTTTACTCAGCCTCATCTTATTTCTTTGCTGCATTTTAGAGCCCTTAATCCATGGTAGGAATATGTGTTTTAACCTCATAACAATCAATACTTTTCATGAGATGGCATGGAACGAGTGTGTAAACATGTGAATGTTTACCTCCGAGTAAAAAATCTTAGGGACTATTGTACGTAGTGGGTTTGACATTCAGCAAAATATTTACTAATATTGTTGTTGTTGGAGACAGTAGTAGCCCATATATTTTTCCTCTTGTTTGTTTGCTTGAGCTTGAAGAAGGCTTATGTAATGTTCAACGTCAAAACCAGATTTTGTACCTTGTTTGGAACTAATCTTTCAGCTATCTCACTTTCATAACAGCATTGACCAGCTGAGTTTACTCCCAGTGCAAGGGATTTATTTTATTATTTGGTAATACTTTTGTTTGGATTCAGATTTATTCAACTTTATATGTGCCTGACCTCCCTAGTTATTTAAACATTTGTACTATGCATATTAGAGTGTTGAATGATATTCATCTTAAAACTATAACCTGAGGGAGTCTCTTTATCATATTCCTCTTTAAGTTTCATTACATAAGTCAATAAGTTGCATCGTGCGACCTTCCAGCCACTTGATCAATAAGTGAGTGGGTTATTTGCCTTATCTATGGAGCCTTTGTGCAAGGCTTCTTCATGATGATTATTAACTTGATAACTTTGTGTAATTACAGTAATGGTGATGAGTGCAACTCGAGGACGGAAGGGACAACTCCGACCCTGACCTCGACCTCGACCCCAACCCTGACGTCCACTGTTGGTATCAAGCGCTGTTGACGAATCTCCAGCTGCACTGCCTCCGACAAGGAGCCTAATAGACGAGGCCGAGGATCCCCAAGCTAATGAGTCACCTCAAGCAGTACCTGAAGTGGGCCAACAACAGTCGAACGATGTACAAATTGACCAGCCTCAGGAGGATATTATCACAGGTGTTTTAGTGACTTATATGACATATATATTATTTTCAACTTGTCAATTTATTGAATATTAATAATATTCTTCTTGTGCATATCCATATCACAATTACTAACTTTCTATTATAGTTGCAGCTCTAAAAAAATGAGGTCGACGGCCTGTGAAGGGGACAACATTTGAAAAGTTACGTAAGTTGGGTAAGATTGATTTAATTATAAAGGATGGGCACAGGGGTCCATCGTGCAATAATGCTGCTGTCTTCAGTAATCGAGTGAGCTGGGTAGTGAAAGTGCATGCAGAAATGAGGCATGCAAGCTAGAGTGTGGTAGATGAGAAGGAGAAGCACGAGCTCATCAATCGTGTTAGAGTAGGGGTTTATAAAATATACCCAGATTTTGAACTTTATTCACAATTCTCTGATTCTGGTTTTTATTGTGACAAACCATGCATGATTTAGATTTTGGTTTTACAAGCAGAGTTTGTGTTGGACTGGACGAAAGAAAACCACCGTGAAGCTGTGGTAACGGCTCTCGCTGATAAATACAATGCATACCACTACGAACTGCACAAGCACTACCTCAAGTATGCATCGCATGAGGAGGCACTATCCAGTGGGATGTCCCTGGTGGAGAAACCTGTTTGGGAGTGGTTATGTGAAAGGTGGGCCAGCGGGCCATTCAAGGTACTTGTGACTAGCATTGATTTTGTTCCTATCGTGGTCATGCCATGGTGAGGGCTCTTACTCAATATGATCTGTTTATAGATGATAACTCTGATGTTATATTACTGGCATGGAAGTATCATGTACAGGAGCATATAAGTATAGTCGTCGTAGATATTGCATTTAAAACATCGGTGCTGAATGGTTAGAGCATAATGTGGTGAAATATTTTTAATTTTCTACTGTTGGGACAAGATGATGAGGGATCATTTAAGGATCTGAATTGTGTTTCTATTTATGGATTTAATAAACAAATCAAATCCATGTTGTTTAAATATGTAAGTCTTAGTTAATTCTACCTCACATAAGAACTTTTGACATGGTTATGTTTACATGGGAATTACTCCATGTATGAAGAAGTTTATAAGTGTTACAAGGCATAA
>QEOT01001011.1:4438-32499 GCA_003123785.1 Pterocarya stenoptera | reverse complement strand
CGAAGTACCCCTAAAAATAAAATCACAGTTTCAAACAGGTGTTTCGTCCGAAATTATGAAAATGGGTTAATACGCCATAAAATCCTAAATAATCAACTGAGTCTAATGGCGTAGACCATAACGCATTCTGACACTTCTAACTATCTCAAATAATTAAACTCATATTTCTAGCACTATAGTGAGTGATAACACTGACTATGTTGATAAACTAAAACCTGTGCGATTGGTTGATTCGTGAAAACTTATAGGGTTTTCACGAGGTTCCTAAAGTCAATAGAAATTCCACCAATGAATTTCTAGCGGGCTGTTACACCTGAAATAAGAGTGTCCTGTAGCTTGACTTAGAGTAACACAATTACACCCAAAATGATTTCAGCATGGTCAGTTTGCATAAATTTTACTTGAGTCACAAGATAAAACAAAAGGGGTTGTCATATTGGGAACTGCAATAAGAGGTTTCAGTTGTGTATTATATTATCATAATTCAACCATTACTAGTTCTCTTTGCTTTAATCTTTGGAAGTTATGATTTCGTTGGTGTGTTAGACTAATGTGTTCGAAGTAGCTATCCTGATACTCTAAAACAGGTGCTTTTTTACTGTTACAACAGCCCATATTCAAGAATATATTCGCTGTCTAAGTGTTCGATTTCAGAAGCGTTGGTGCAACAAAATTAATTTATCTTATTTCACAATTTTTCAGGAGCAGTCTCGAAGAAATACTACTAATAGGAAAAGACAAAAAGTTAAACATACCGGTGGGAGGAAATCATTTGTTAGGCTTATGGAAGAGAGGGTAAGACATGTAGTGTGCAGTATAATATAAGTGTTTTAATCAAAGTGGAGTTTGATACTTACCTTTTACGTACATTTTTCTGTGAAGAGCGAGGAGGCACCAAATATGATTGCTTTTTATAAAGAAACACATTGGTCTAAGCAAAAGGGGAAATTCATAAATGCAGCAAGTGAACACAATTATGTGAGTGTGCAAAACAAATTTACTCTTTTTAGTTATTGCTGTAATTTTTAATGGAATATAAACTTATAAGGACTAATGTTCAATTTTTATTGACTTTTTTCAGAGTCAAATGGTAGAGAGGTTGAATGAGATGGAGTCTGAGACGGTTGTTGATGCTGCTGCTGCTGCTGCTATGTCTGTATTCAAAGAGGTCTTAGGGTTCAAATCGGGATATGCACAAGGGATGGGGCACTCTATGATTCCTGAGCCCTCTCCTTCACTACAAAAAAAAAAAAGCATTTGTGCGATTGGCGGAGGAAAATGAAAGAAACAAGACTTCTGCAGACATTTATAAAACTAAACTAGAATCACTTTTGAATGATATGGCTAATCTGAAAGAACAATTTTCTGCACATGACAAACAATTGAACATGATAACATCACAGTTGCCTTCAAGTAGGGAGTCTCAAGAAGAGACTCAGGGAGATGTTTAGGCATCTACAAACCTGTAGTTTTTTGGAGTGTGGGGCTTTTGTGTTTTGTATTCCCCCTGTGCACATGACAGTGTGTCAAATGTGTTGAGATTTTGATGTTCCCTGTGGGAAGTGTATGAGGTGCTATATTTTGAGGGAAAAGTGACAGGCGGTTGTATTTTTATATATTAATTTGTGTTGTGAATATAAAACTTGGTATCACTATGGATGTAGCTACACAAGTTTAGAGCTAGTATAGTGCAAGTAAACTGTTTGTGATGATGTGTGGCGTCCCCAACTTTCATGTACGGACACACACCGAAATCGAGACGCCGGGATGATGACAACACGGTCACGCACCCATCGACATGTGCTAAGTGTGTGCAATACAATACGTGTACAATAAACAATACGCAGTGGAAATGTTAAGTCAAATAACTAAGTACCAGAGTTTAATACAATACCAAAGTACTGAAAATCCACATGTCAACATAATACGATTTTTGTTTACAAATCAACATCAAATAAAAAAAATACAATAAGCATAAGCGAACCATAATCTTCAAATACAAAAATAGCCAATGTCCCTACTCCTCAGGCGAAGCCGCATCCTCGGGCTCAGCTTCCTCAAAACCTGCATCAAAATCTACAGTACTAAAAAGATGGTACCGCAGGTAAGTAAAACCCAAAATGCTCCAAAACAATAAATATATTAAAACAACTAATGCTATGCATGCACATGATGCCCAATGCGCAAACCCGAGAAAAAACACCATTTCTCGAAAATTACAATTTTTCCACACACGCCAAAAATACCATTTGGCACAAAATAAAAATCCAGGAATAATTACATTAATTTCAATTTTAACCGTATGCACCATGGCCTCCCCTATGGACCATCCACATACTCTGGCTCACATCGTCACCCCACGGCTAACGACCATGCAAGTGATACACGAGTGATGCCCAGTTCCGTACCCACCGCGTACATAGCCAAGCATGCTCTGACCCCCGCCAGTACGAGGAGTCACAGAGTCGGATCGAGAGCGCTACCATCCCGTCCAAGTCTCGGGCAACAGCCCTAGGGGATGACACTCAGTATATTCCGCTCCCGAGTGTCTAAAGGAGCTCCACTGAGATAATACCCCATCTCGGCTTGGGGGTGATACACACGCACCCGAAAAGCCTTAAACACAGTTTCTTAAAACACACACCCACGCATGCGTGCACAATGCCATGAAATCAACCAATTACCAACACCTAACAGTTATCAGTACAACCAAATAACCAAAACACAGTTTATAAAACAGGTTAGTGCAAAAATATATTAAAGTCTTAAAAATCTTTTGTAGAAATACTTACAGTGCTATATAATAATTTTAGGAAGATCACGGAGGTGTAAAAGGCGGCTGGAAAGCAACGTAGCAGTACAAAAACATTGTGGCCGAAATACACAGTATACCCAAATTCCAACGGAGTCAAACGAAGACTTGGGAACAGTAGGGTATGGCCCATGAAAGGTGGTGGAGCTAGTGGAAGCGACGGTTGGCCGTGGGTGGCGGCCGAAACGGCAGTGGAAGGCTAAAAAGCTCAAAACGGAGATGAGCTCGTGGAGGTGGCTCCGGCGACAAATCGGAGCTGTAATTGGATGGGTTAGGACGGCAAAAGGCCGATGATGAAGTGGTGAAGAAATGATGGCCAATGGTGGCCAGACGGCGGAGGTACAGTAAGAAGAAGGCCGCGGCTTCGCACGACTCTCAGAGGCGAACAGTGATGCGGGGTGGTCTGAAATTGGTGGGGTTGACTCACCGGCAGCTGGGGAAGAGGATGGTGCCGGCGTTGAGGGCCACTGAAGGCCGACCGCGGTGCTGGGTGGAGAGAGGCCGAATGGCGTGGGGAGAGGAGAGAGAAAGTGTCGAGCTGGGGAGAGGGGTCTGAACGGGAAATAGGAGGAAAAGAAGAAAAAGAAAAGAAAAGGAAGAGGAGAAAGAAAAGAGGAAAAGAAAAGATGGGAGAAAAGAAATGAGATCCAATCCTCACAACTTTTGAGTCACAACTGATCCTCAAAATAATTATTTTTAAAATAGTAAATTAAATAAATCAGTTTAAACTTAAAACTAGTTAAAGTAAAATATTAAACTCCAACAATAAAATTCTTTAAAATAAAAAGCAATTAAATTGCAGAACACTAATTAAAATTAATCAAACGTAGTGAAATGCTTTAAATAAAACAATAATAATTTTAAAACCTATAAACAAACCAATTTAAATTAAATATCAATTTAAATCCGAAACAATAATTAATAAGAAGAAAGCCCAATAAAATAGTTTTCACAACTTAAAATATTTTAAAATAATATTCTAAAACTCCCAAAATTCTAAAACCAGAGAATCAATCTTTAAATTAAATAAACTAATCCTTTATTAACATACACTAAAATACAGGGTGTTACAACCTCCCCCCCTTAAAATAAATTTCGTCCTCGAAATTGAAGGGTTAAACATCAATGCTAAAGACAAGCATGAGATGCGAGTAAAAGTAAGCTTAAAAGACACACCAACATTCATCCAAACAAATACGGGTATTGGTCCCTCAAGTCTGCTTCTCTTTTCCAAGAGAAATCTTCAGCCAAAGGATCACCCCAAACTACCTTCACCAAAGGTATTGACTTAGATTTCAACCTTTGCTCCTTCCAATCTACAATCTGCGTCGGGGTAACCTCATAAGTAAGGTTAGGCTAAAGTTGAATGCGTTCTAAGTTGACAAAACGCGGCTCTTGCTGACCAAAACTTTTTTTCAACGATGACACATAGAACACATAATGAACTTCTCCAAAATACTCTGGTAGGGCAATTCTGTAAGCAAAACCCCAACTTTCTCCAACATCTGAAAAGGTCCAATATACCTTGAGTTAAGCTTTCCTCTCTTACCAAAACGCTTAACGCCTTTCATAGGAGAGACTTTAAGATAAACCCAATCACCTTCCTCAAAAGACAAGTCTCTTCTCCTTGAATCTGCATAACTTTTCTGTCGACTTTGCACTTCTGCCATTTTATCCCTTATCACCCGAACTTGATCTTTCATCTTTTTTATTATCTCGGGCCCAATTAATTTACTCTCACTAACTTCATCCCAACGCAAAGGCGATCTGCACTACCTCCCAAACAGAGCTTCATACATGGCCATCTGAATTGAGCCATGGAAGCTACTATTATAAGAGAACTCTATAAGCGGCAGATGATTTTTCCAGCTTCCCTGAAATTCCATGATACACGCTCTCAGCCGTGGGTCTCTGTCTGACACAATACTCTTGGGTATTCCATGCAACCTCACAATTTCCTTAACATACAACCACGCTAATTTACCCAAAGAGTCAGCATTATTTACAGGCAAGAAATGAGCACTCTTGGTCAACCTGTCCACAATCACCCAAATTGAGTTCTTTCCACTAGGAGTCCTCGGAAAATTCATAGAAATATCATCCCACTTCCACTCAGGAATAGGGAGAGGTTGAAGTTTACAAACGGGTCTCTGATGCTCAGCCTTAACTTGCCGGCACATGTCACATTTCTCAATAAACATGGCAATATGCAACCTACTTGCACTAGTCTCCCAATGGCACATCATGACTATTACTCCTAGAGCGGCCATGTAATCCAGAATCTCTATATCCACAAAACCTTAATACAACACCCAAGGAATCCCAACGATTAATAGCTCCATTTGATAATCTGAACTAACCTCTATTGACTCCTACGGTAAAACTTCCAAACCTCCATTGTATAACACACTTTGGTAACCTAATGGTCACTTCCAAAGTTAATCATCAATAACGAAATTGCATAAACAAATAATCAATCTCCAATTACAGGTATTTTCTCAAAATTTCAAGTCATCACTAATTCTTCAAAATCAGCACAAAATTTGAACTCCTAATTACAACCAAAAAATATCACACTCCTACTGCGCACTCTGATATTCGCCACATGCTTAAAATTTATCTCCTCATAAAAATTAATATCATCGAGTACAAGGTGGTTCCATACCTACTAACCAAAAACTCTTACCATACTTTGGTAGAAAATACTCTATTTCCCAAAACTATGAGTTATCACTCATTCTTCATTTAACTCCTGATGCCTTAATTAAAATTAATATTCCACAAAATACAACCAGAATCATTGACAAAAAACCAATATCAACTAACCTCAACATCCCAAATTTAAAAAAAATAGCATCACCACAAAATACACCCGCCTCAACTAAGATAAGGAACATACCCTAAAAGTCTTGAATCCAACCCGGTCAACCAATAAGAACGCTTATCAACTTCTACCCGACAACCTAAACCCAGAAGCTCGTCACCTAAATTTTGAATATTATCTAATCTAACAATGGCTAAACTCACTACGAACCCTCATTGACTTCACCAAAACATTAACGAAACCTTCTTAGTAACTTGCCCACTTACTTCTACTCCTATTCAGCGAGTAATACCACGACTATCTCCTTCAATAGCACAACACTATTAAACCTCAAGACAAGCCATACTACTCAAATCTTCAATCCACCAAAAACTATAGCACAACACTCATGGATCGTAATGATTTAATAACTCACAACTATTACGCGTCGATCTCGTGCATCCTTAGCCAAAATCAATATTCCTCTAACGTGCAAGTGACCCACCACTACTATTTCCATCATCTGGACCTAAATCCTCGAAATCAACAAGAATCATTTCCTAAATCTACACCATCTTTTATCCTTAAAATTGATATGGGTCAAATCCTAAACCTACTATTGTAACCTCAAGTTAAAAATGATCATTTTCCCGAATTCGATCCGAATCTTCAATCCTCAGAAAATACACGAGCTAAATCATTACCTTCTATTCCTAAAGAATTATTCTCATTAAAAATTCCTATATTAATAACTCAACTCTAATCAACCTCATTTTAATGGTCACCGACTAATCAATCTCCAAAATAAATCAAACTAGCACACCAAGCCTGTAGAATTAAAAACTTAAATCTTATTACAAATCAGTCCTTCAACTCTGCAATTCTAAAACCTTAAACAAGATAAGAATCATTCCCCGAAATCTTCAAGGTCGATGACCTTAAATCTAAAGCACTCACCTTATAAAGCTTGCAAAATTCTAAAACCCCAAATGTTGCCAACTACTTATCAAAGACAGCTTATCAAAGTCGGCAAGACCTAAAACTTCTAATTTAATAAATCCCTCAAATGTTTGTTGAACCTACCTCCTTAAATCTCATAAACTTATTTCTTAAAAACTATAGGACCACAAACCTTTAGCTAAAACTTCTCATAAAATCTATTCTTGAAGTTCGTTGAACTTACAACCTCCTACTCCAAAGACTCAACACATAATTCTACGGAACTTAAGACCTCAAGTAACCTAGGCGAACTAAAGCTATTTCCACCTTAGCTGCAACTTGAGTTCTACACCATAGAATTCACCAAGACCATGTCATTCCCTTCGAGTCTCGATATTAAAACAAACCAATCACTAAGAGTTCAGGCTTACTACACTAAATGTTCAAGCCTAAAAATGACATTTACGGTCGTACCATCTTCCTGTCATAGCGTAGCCCTTAACCCACTTTTCAACTCAAACAGATTAAAATATAATTATGGCAAAATAAATTAAAATACAACAAAATGCCATGAAATAAAATAGAATAAAACCAACCAAGTATAATAACATACAATAAATTAAAACAATTAAAGTAACATACCTCAAACAACATAAAATCAAAACAAAATAAAATCTCACATAAAATAAAATTCTATAAATAAGATAACATACGATAAAATGAATAAAACAATGAAGAAGTACACAATAAATTATTAAAACAAATAAAATAACCGACCATAAAATAAAACAATTAAAATAAACTATCAGAATAAAATAAATAAGCAAACAAAGTAGTATACAATAAAATAAATAAAACCAATAAGAACAACATACTTTAAATTAAATCATTTCAAATCACAGTTTTAAAACTTTCTGGTACTGCACCTATGGGACATGTGGCTTTACTCAGAGCCAAACAGCTCTGATACCACCTGTGGCGCCCCCAACTTCCATGTACGGACACACATGGAAATCAAGACACTAGGATGATGACGACACGGTCACGCACCCCATCAACATGTGCTGAGTGTATGCAATGCAACACGTGTATAATAAACAATACGCAGCGGAAAGGTTAAGTCAAATAACTAAGTACCAGAGTTTAATACAATACCAAAGTACTGAAAATCCACATGTCAACATAATACGATTTTTGTTTACAAAATAAAATAAGCATAAGCGGACCATAATCTTCAAATACAAAACTAGCCAATGTCCCTACTCCTCAGGCGAAGCCGCATCCTCGGGCTCAGCCTCCTCAAAACCTGCATCAAAATCTACAGTACCAAAAAGATGGTACCGCAGGTAAGTAAAATCCAAAATGCTCCAAGACAATAATATATTAAAACAACTAACGCTATGCATGCATATGATGCCCAAAGCGCAAACCCGAGAAAAAACATCATTTCTCGAAAATCACAATTTTTCCACACACACCAAAAATCACCATTTGGCACAAAATAAAAATCCAGGAATAATTATATTAATTCCAATTTTAATCATATGCACCATGGCCTCCCCTAGGGACCATCCACATACTCTGGCTCACATCGTCACCTCACGGCTAACGATCATGCAAGTGGTACACGAGTGATGCCCAGTTCTGCGCCCCCCACGTACATAGCCAAGCATCGAGAGCGCTACCATCCCGTCCAAGTCCCGGGCAACAGCCCCAGGGACGACACTTAGTATATTCTGCTCCTGAGTGTCCAGAGGAGCTCCACCGAGATAATACCCCATCTTGGCTTGGGGGTGATACACACGCACCCGAAAAGCCTTAAACACGGTTTCTTAAAACACACCCACGCATGCGTGCACAATGCCATGAAATCAACCAATTACCAACACCCAACAGTTATCAGTACAACCACAACCAAAACACAATTTATAAAACAGGTTAGTGCAAAAATATATTAAAGTCTTAAAAGTCTTTTGGGGAAATACTTACAGTGCTATATAATAATTTTAGGAGGATCATGGAGGTGCAAAAGGCGGTTGGAAAGCAATGTAGCTGTGACGGCCCCAGATTCCGCTTGGGATCGGAAGGACATCCGAAGCGTCGGGACATGCAACTCAAGGTTACCTGCCCTCATTCATGACATATAAGATGCAATGTTCCTAACATGCATCTAGCATTATGCAATACTCGCAGCGGATAATTTCTTTTTTCTTGAGCAATACTATGCACCAAACTTATAATATCCCAAATAGTTAAAACGTAATCCATGCATACTTAACAAAATAAACATCCACGATTACAGTACGGTTCTCAGAAGACTATAATCTCAAAACACTGGACACCTGACTCCATAATTACATTGCCAAAATACACTAATGGGCTAGTTCGTTGAGTAACTTGCGCAACTCGACTAACAAAGCTGGAATACTATCCAAAGACCTAACTATAGAGGCTGCAAACTCCGCGTTGCGTCTAGTCAACCTCCTCCAGTCTGCCAATGCCTGCTCCCTGCTCTGATCCTGACACATTGCCTACCATTAGGGGGGAATGGTAGTTGGGACTACCACGGTGAGATTTTATTACAAATCTCAGCAAGTTAACAAGAAACTTCCTCACAGATTAATGATGCATGCATGGTAGTAAAATCATAAATGCATAATCAAAATCAATAATAACATAGCATAACTTGACATAACATGGCGTAAAATAATAAGCATAACGTGACTAGACAGAACATCGTATGAGCTGACATAACTTGAATTGAAACTGAAACTTAGCTTGACATGACATAGCATGTACATAAACTTAAAACACAACATGGACTAGCAACATAGCATGAACGTGAACCTGAAACATAACATAGACTTGAAACATAGTATGAACGTGAACATACATAATTTGAATATGAACTTAAAAATAACATGAACCTGAGCATAACGTAACATAAACGTGAACCTGAACTTAATATGAACATGAACATAACCTGACATGAACGTGAACTTGCAACATAACATGGACTTGAAACATAGCATGAATGTGATATAAACTTGAAACTTAACATGAACGTAAACTTGAACATAACATAACCTGAAACATGACTTGAACATGAAATACATGAACTTGGAATCTTATTCAATAGACTTAATCATTTAAGTGACCATATGGGTGATACACGGGTCCCCTTGAGCCGTGTGTCCCTGACGATTACTGCATCACAATACATGTATCTATATTAGCTATGAGTGCGTTAATACGTACTCCACAGTTGTTGTGGCCCCACGTATTCTACGTGTCACAATTGTTGTGTCTCACGTAGTGTATGCTCCACAGTTGTTGTGGCCCCACGTATTCTACGTGTCACAATTGTTGTGTCTCACGTAGTGTATGCTCCACAGTTGTTGTGGCCCCATGAATTGTTCGCGCCACACTTGCTGTGGACACGCGTAAAATAAAGTATGGCTCTATTGGCATTAGTGCCTGGCGCGCTCCAGTGACCAGCTAGTTAGGCCCCATTCGCAACCTGTTGACTGTACTTTTTCAACCTAGGGAATTTCACACCTATTTAAACACTCCAGCCTGAAAAAAAGAGTTCCACCAGAATATTATCCCATCCTAGCGCTTAGGGTCGTGATTGACATGAATAACTTAACAAGACTGACGAGACAGGATGATATGAATACGAAAAGACAGAAGTCCTGACGTAGCGTAACGTGACATGAATGTAAGATGACTGACATGACATACTTTGGGACATGAGTGTAATAGACAACATTTCATAACATGGCATACGTGTAACAGATAATATTTTGTAACATGGCATAACATGTGACAGTAAATATTACGTGATATGACACACATGTAACAGATGGCATATATAATGTGACATACTTACAACAGATAGTAACATATGAGAGAATATATTATGTAACAGATAAGTATTTCTTGACAGAATAATTTGTGTATCAGATAAACATGTAATGACATGGCATGGCATGGCATATATAACAACATAAAAACATAAGCTGTAGTTTCTTTACCCATCACACATACACAGTAAACTGATAGTAAGTTAAGAGCTAACTTACCTCGATCGTCGCGCTCTATGAGAATAAATCACGAAACATGAGGAGCTGTAAGAGGGTATTCTAAAAATTAGAAATTTAATTACTAATAATTAGAAATGTGAAAAGAGACCACTTAGAGTAAAATGACCATTTTACCCTCTACATGTGGGAAAATGACCATTTTACCCCAAATTTAAGGATTTCACATCCTAATCTCAAAAATTACCAAAATTTACATTCCTCATGGAAGTTTTATCCTAAACTCAAATATTAGCTCAGAAAAAATTAAAACCAAACACAACTGTCAAAACTCTATAGGTCCGAAACTTACATAGGCTATATTACCCTTGATTTGTTGCAATTTCTTCAAATTTTAAAAACTCAAGATCAAACCAAATTTTTGCAACAAATATCTTTCCATCCTAAGTTTAAAACACACTTAAAATATTCATTAAGAAAAAGCTAATCATCAACACCAAACCTTTTGTAAAAAGATCCAAACTTTTTAATAAAAGTAAACCCTCAAATCACAAATTTTAACCTTAATAAAAACATCTCCAAGAATTCCAAAAAAATCAAATCTTACTTCTAACATATTCAAAACATCATCCTCAGATAAACCATACTTTAAATCATCAAACAAGAGTCATCAAAAATCACAAAACAACACTTGTAATTTTTGGTTTTACACTTAGTCCAAAAACAGAAACTTTTCTCTAAACTAACTTTGATAAATCTCTTGATCCATGGCTTAAAGACATGTGATCTTCCAACTAAAACATTACATGGTTTAAGAATGTGTCCTAAAGAAGATCCAACCATAAAACTTAAAATCACATGGCTAAAACTCAATAAAACATGAATCTAACTCAACAACATCAAATCTTAGGCCTAACCAAAATTCTCTTGCATAGAAAAATCATATCTTTGGAAATAATACTAAATATCTTCAAACTAACATCCTATCATGCAAATAAGAGACTTAGAATCATCACATAAAAATATCAAAGCCTTTGGAGTAAGATTAAACCACGAAATATTCAAATTTTCCCAAAACAGAAACTGTTTTTCCACTTCCAGTTTTCAAGTTTCTAGATCTAAGGAAATATATCATCAAAAGTTTTAGTCATGCAATAAAACCTCAATGAACATTCATAAACACATGCTAACAATACTCCATAAACTTTTCGGACCAAGATATGTCCATTAGCTTGGTCAAAAACTCCAAAACATAACGTACTCTCCCTTTTCACGCCCAGAATAACCTTTCCATGTTTAAAAACAATTTTTACCAATCAAATGAGCATGTAACGAGATAAATAATATATCCACGGAAACTAGACTCAAATATGAACAAATTTTATGAAAGAGTCATCATGCGAAAATACTTACAAAGGGTCGAAAAGATCCTCGTAAAAAGACACACAAATCTGCCTGAGAGAGCTCTTTTGAGTTTCTCTCTAAGAACGGGATGAAGAAGTGATGAAATGAAAGGAAGGGTGCCTTGCACGACTCTAGAATTCTGGAGGGTGAAGTTATGGGCTTGAATGACCCTTGATTAGAGGTGGCTATGTGACATAAAGTGGAGAATAGAGAGGGGAAAAGACTGCCTGCAGCAGCTGTGAGATATGGGGGTTGATGGGGTGGATTTCTCCTACACATCAAGGC
This sequence comes from Pterocarya stenoptera, assembly GCA_003123785.1. Classification (NCBI taxonomy): domain Eukaryota; kingdom Viridiplantae; phylum Streptophyta; class Magnoliopsida; order Fagales; family Juglandaceae; genus Pterocarya; species Pterocarya stenoptera. The sequence goes on along the minus strand of QEOT01001011.1, from coordinate 20,213 downwards.
ACTATTGGGTGCAGCCAATGGCAGTGGATGGTCTGCCATGTGGGGGAGGAAACTTATTCAGGAAGCTTTGCCAAGGTGGCCAAATTCGTGGGCCTTGGTGGGCCTCAACCAAGGGGGCTTCAATTTGGGGTATAAAAGGGGTTTGGTTAGGGTTTGAGATGCTATCAAGCCCAAATCCAATTTTTCTTGACCCAATCAAATTTCCAAGATTTAAAAGGTTAGATAATGATGTCATAACAAGAATTTAAGAAATTAATAGCATGTGGAAGTAATTTAATCAAGTGATTAAACACAATGCTAGAAATCGGATTAAAAAGGGTTTGGAGGCCAACTTTAGGGTTTGGAGAAACCGTTTAGGGTTTCAGTTTCAACCAAGATTTTGGGGTTTCAATTAGATTCCAACCATTTAGGGTTTCACTAGGGTTGAAACCCTCTTTGATTTGGCACAAAATTGGCTGATCAGATGAAAAAGAATAGGGTTTCGCTTAAGTGGCATAATCTTACATTTTGATTCCTTCATAATCCAACTCATTGTTCCTCTGTGAGCCAAGTGTATAATACTATTCACTATGTGTGGCTATGATCTTACCAAGTGTCCAAATAAAACTTCTCTAACCTAATTTGGACATTCCACATTGTGATTTTGAAAACACTGCACTTGGTGCGCTTATTGAGGTTACTATTCACTCCAAAAAAAATATATAATAAACTTAGTACTGAAAATTTCTAAATATTCATATTGACCTATAGTGAAAATCGTTTACCGAAATTCATATTGACCTGTAGTACACCTAAAAATAAAATCACAGTTTCAAACAGCTTTTCGTCCGAAATTATGAAAATTGGTTAATACGCCATCAAAATCCTAAATAATCAACTGAGTCTAATGGCGTAGACCACAACACAATCTGACACTTCTAACTCTCTCAAATAATTCAACTCATATTTCTAGTACTATAGTGAGTGATAACACTGATTATGTTTATAGACTAAAACCTGCATGATTGGTCGATTCGTGAAAACTTATAGGGTTTTCATGAGGCTCCTAAAGTCAATAGAAATTCCATCAATGAATTTCTAGCGGGCTGTTACAGTAGCAGTACAAAAACATTGTGGTCGAAATACATAGTATATCTAAATTCCAACGGAGTCAAACGAAGACTTGGGAACGGTAGGGTAGGGCCTATGGAAGGTGGTGGAGCTAGTGGAAGCGACGGTTGGCCATGGGTGGCGGCCGAAACGGCGGTGGAAGGCTAAAAAGCTCAAAATGCAGATGAGCTCGTGGAGGTGGCTCCTGCAATGGATCGGAGTTGGAATTGGGTGGGTTACGACGACAAGAGGCCGATGATAAAGTGGTGAAGAAATGGTGGCCAATGGTGGCTGGACGACAGCGGTACGGTAAGAAGAAGGCCGCGGCTTCGTACGGTTCTCGGAGGCGAACGGCAGCGCGGGGTGGTCTGAAATTGGTGGGGTTGACTCGCCGGCAGCTGGGGAAGAGGATGGTGCTGGCGGTGAGGGCCACGGACGGCCAGCAGCGGTGCTAGGTGGAGAGAGGCCGAACGGCTTGGGGAGAGGAGAGAGAAAGTGTCGAGCTGGGGAGAGGGGCCCGAACGGGAAATAGGAGGAAAAGAAGAAAAAGAAAAGAAAAGGAAGAGGAGAAAGAAAAGTGGAAAAAAAATGAGGTCCAATCCTCACAACTTTTGAGTCACAACTGATCCCCAAAATAATTATTTTTAAAACAGTAAATTAAATAAATCAGTTTAAACTTAAAACTAGTTAAAGTAAAATATTAAACTCCAACAATAACATTTTTAAAATAAAAAGCAATTAAATTGTAGAACACTAATTAAAATTAATCAAACGCAGTGAAATGCTTGAAATAAAACAATAATAATTTTAAAATCCATAAACAAACCAATTTAAATTAAAGATCAATTTAAATCCGAAACAATAATTAATAAGAAGAAAGCCTAATAAAATAATTTTCATAACTTAAAATATTATAACATAATATTCTAAAACTCCCAAAATTCTAAAACCAGTGAATCAATCTTTAAATTAAATAAACTAATCCTTTATTAAAATACACTAAAATGCGGGGTGTTACATGATGTGAGTTATCTTCTTAGATAAAATGCTTTCACCAGATTTTGTGAAAGTACTTGTATAATTATTTGGGTGAGCCCAGCTGGGTCAAACTTACAATAATTTTTGTTGTAGCTATACACCAGATGCATGTAGGAAGCTGTTTTCAACAAGGGTTAAGGCAAGGAAAAAAGCAGAGGGATGGAACTACATTGTGTTAGCCTAGATGGAGAGAATTGGCAACCACCAACGGAAGTGTAAAATATAATTGAATAGAGGTAAGTTACCGGTATTCCCAATGTTACTTTAATTTAAAATTTCTCTAGTTGCGGTGCATAGTTCATATTGGTGGGTTGTAATGCATCTAGGTGATTTTAAAAATGGATTTTTTTGTAGTATAAATAGGTTGGTAATGGCTGATGTATAACTACACCTTTTGCAAATTAATAAAACTGATTGATGCTGGTTATGTAACTAGCATTTCATGAATTAAACTCTGATGCCACATTATATTTAAAGTGTTAACAGCCAAGTATACTTGCCCTCATTGGTTTTGCATAAAATCTAAAGGATCTGCTGCTGTGCAGATTTCACTCCAGTATTATTTATGTCTATTCAAAATACTAATAGAGTGATGGTTGGACTTATGGGAGCTTTGACTTGATAGTATACTTATGTAATATTAAACACATGGTTTGAGAAAGCCCCCAATGAGAATATTGAAGCAATAGACCAGTAGTATAACTTGTAGTGAGTTCTTCCTCCTCGCTAGAAGACGCCAGAAACGAAAGGAAACAAAAAATAAAATATCTTACATCCCTAATAGTAATTTGTAGTCCACTAGTTTCCATAACTTTTATGGCTTAAAGTCATTGTATCATTGTCCAATATATCTAATATCCTGTTATCTTTAACCATCCCAGTGGACGCTGCAACAAGAATCGGAATGGCCCTACCATAGTTTGACGTACTTGCCATTATATATATGAAATTGGGAATTTGACAACTTATATGTACCTATACTAATTAATGCAATCTGCATCATATGTTTTTTTTAAGATTCTACTTTTGGCTGGTGACTTATCAATACTTTATAATGCCTGTGCAATCCAATAAAAATTATAGTTTCTCTAATATTATAGTTTGGTTGAAAATATTGGGTCTGGGTCATTTTCAATATAGCATTTTGTAAGCTCTTTAGAAGTTCGGTTCATGTTTTATATGGTAATAATTTGGAGCATGAGCTGAATGACTTTATTTACTGTAATAGGAATTGAAACAATGTCATGAATTAAGATATTAACTGTATATTAAATGACTAGAATATTGAGCCATATACTTGTTATTTGAAAAACCAATTTGCTGGTTGGATATTGACCTCCTCATCGTGAGTTTGTCTGTGGCTAAAATGCTCAGTAGTATAACTTGGAGATTTATGCCATGAAATATGTAGACACAAATATTTTAAGCAACAATAATAGTATGAAAGCCTATTACTACTGAGGCATTGCTTTCATGGACTAACATCTTTGTTTTTTATTTTCATATCTCATGTGTGGATGAAGAGGAAGCTTACGGTGGTCATCTAGGCAGATCAAAGGTAGTTGAAGCAAAATTCAATGAAGCTGTGTTTAATCTGGAGTCAAGTTGTAGTATCATATATGCAGACAATGACCCTCCTGTCATTCCCACTCAACATTCATTAATCATGTATTTCCATGGTCTTAATTGAACAATGGTCCTGATTGGAAATTGTTATAATATATTGATGATATATAATTATGTTATAGTCCCTTGTGAAATATTTATCGCAGTATGTTACATAGCAGATTGAGCTAGATACTTAGAAGTTGTCATAATTTGAGTGTTTGCATAGATTATTGTTGTCTAGAATATTCTGTTTGCAAAATAGATTTGATTCTCGTGTATATATAGGTGACCTTCAGTGAAAATGCAAAGCTTGATTGCATTGATATGAGAATATTTATGGAAAAAGTATTGATTGGTTAACAATTTGTGAGAAATGTCACAAATTTAGGCTATTGTTTACGCACGATAATAGTAAAAATATATATATAAATAAATAAATTCTAAAAAAAAAAAAAAAGCCCTTTTCCCCACAACTTGTATATTGTAGGTAAAAAATAGTAGTTACAAGCAACCATCAACATTGTTTGCTACAAGATTTATTCGTGGATATTAAAGTGTCATACCCACGGACGTGTCTGTGGGAAAAATATAAATAGGTAGGAACACTACAAATTATTCCCTACAAGATAAGCTCATGGTAATTAATTATTACCTACGGATCAACCAGTTTGTGGGAAAAAAATCATTTAAAGATATGTGAAAAACTATTACCTACGGGATGTTATCATTGAGAATATGATATTTTCTATGGAAGCCTCGGTGGGGACAAGTTTGGTCATACATTTATTCATGAAACAAACCGGTGGAGAAAGAGTTTTCCCCGCGACATAATCTCGTGGGGAGTACTTATACCAACAAGAATAACTTGTGGGAAACACAGCTTTCCCACCACATAATCGCGTGCATAGTACTAATACCCACGATAGTAAATCGTGGGAATTGAACATTTTTCACGATCACCGATTAAGTTGAACGTTGTAACACCCCGTATTTTAGTGTATTTTAATGAAGGATTATTTTAATTATTTAATAATTGATTCTCTAGTTTTAGAATTTTGGGAGTTTTAGAATTTTATTTTATAATATTTTAAGTTGTGAAAATTATTTTATTGGGCTTTCTTCTTATTAATTATTATTTCGGATTTAAATTGATCTTTGATTTAAATTGGTTTGTTTATGGGTTTTAAAATTATTATTGTTTTATTTAAATCATTTCACTGTGTTTGATTAATTTTAATTTGTGTTATGCAATTTAATTGCTTTTTATTTTAATTAGTTTTAAGTTTAAGTTGATTTATTTAATTTGCCATTTTAAAAATAGTGTTTTTGAGGATCAGTTGTGACTCGAAAGTGGTGAGGATTGGACCTCATTTCTTTTCCCCATCTTTTCTTTTTCCTCTTTCCTTTTCCTCTTCCTTTTCTTTTCTTTTCTTTTCTTTTCTTTCTTTCTTTCCCGCGTAGCCTTCCAGCCCGCTCGACTCTCTCTCTCTCTCCTCTCCCACGTGTTTTCGGTCTACAGCCACCGGTGCCGCCTCCTGCCGGCCGTGGTCGACACCACCGGCTTCCCCACCTGCCGGCGAGCTACCCCTCCAAATCCCAGCCCACGCCGCGCCGTCGTTAGCCTCCGAGAGCCGTGCGAAGCCGTGAGCTTCCTCCTCCCTTTCCACCGCCGTCAGGCCACCATTGGCCACCAAATTTCTACCACTTCTTCACCGGCCCAATACCAAGCTTTTCCACCCAAACCCAGCTCCGATCCGTCGGCGGAGCCGCCTNTTTTTGGGTACGTGTGTATCACCCCCAAGCCAAGATGGGATATTATCTCGGTGGAGCTCCTCTGGACACTCGGGAGCGGAATATACTGAGTGTCGTCCCCTGGGGCTTTTGCCCAGGACTTGGACGGGATGGTAGCGCTCTCGATCCGACTCCGTGACTCTTCGGGCTGGCGGGGGTCAGATGATGCCTGGCTATGTACGCGGTGGGTGCGGAACTAGGCATCACTCATGTATCACTTGCACGGCCGTTACCCGTGGGGTGAAGATGGGAAGCCAGAGTATGTGGATGGTCCCTAGGGGAGGCCATGGTGCATACGGTTAAAATTGGAATTAATGTAATTATTCCTGGATTGTTAATTTGTGCCAAATGGTGTTTTTGGCGTGTGTGAAAAAATTATGATTTTCTAGAAATGGTGTTTGCTCGGGTTTTGCGCTTGGGTCATCATGTGCATGCATAGCGTTGGTTGTTTAAATATATTTATGGTCTTTGAGCTTTTTGGGTTTTACTTACCTTCGGTTCCATTTTGTAGGACTGTAGTTTTTTTGTTGCAGCTTTTGAGGAGGCTGAGCCCGAGGATGCGGCTCTGCCTGATGAGTTGGGACATTGGCTATATTTGTGTATTTGAAGATTATTGCTGCTTTTACTTATTGTATTTTATTTGATTTGATGTTGTTTTGTAAATAAAATTGTATTATGTTGACATGTAGATTTTCAGTACTCTGATATTGTATTAAACTCTGGTACTTAGTTATTTGACTTAACCGTTCCGCTGCATATTTTATTGTACACGTGTTGCATTGCACACACTGAGCACATGTCGATGGGGTGCGTGACCGTGTTGTCATCATCCCGGGTGTCTCGATTTCCGTGTGTGTCCGTACATGGAAGTTGGGGGCGCCACAAACGTTGTAATTGTGACAAGCCACTAAAAATTTTCTGCGAGCAAAGTCGTGGGAAAATGGGTTTATTGGCCACGACTTAAACCTTTCGTGGGATATAGTATTTTTTCCGGCGAAGTTTATCCCACGAACTTCCCACGAATAAATTTTGTGGGAAAAGGGTTTTTCCCACAAAATGACTGCTTTTTGCCACAAAAATCACTCGTGGGAACAACCAGTATTTCTTGTAGTATGCATTCCATTGAGTATGATGAAGGTGTTAGACAATTCTTAGCCATTGCACAAGCTCATGCATTGACAGCTGATTAGATTAGGTGTCCATGTAAGAGATACTGGAATGGAGCTTTCCACCCTATTAGTGGAAGATCGTTTGTTTTTAAGAGGGATTGATTGAACTTATACAAAATAGATTTTCCATGGAGAAGTGGATCTGATCCTAAATTCTACATTCCCTGATGAAGAAGATGATGATGCATCTTCTTACAATCACTACATCGATGATGTCGACAAGATTTTAGATGACATTCGTCATGGCTGGTTTATGGATAATTTAGGTAGCAATGAAGGAAATGCTTATGATAATTATCAACCCTCCACCTTTAATGCTTCAACCAATTACAATTTCAACTACTTGGTTGCCGACACACGATGGCCACTTTATCCTGGATGTGCTAAGTTCTTGAAGCTATCATTCATCATCAAGCTGTTTCACATCAAGAGCGTAGGTGGTTGGACTGTGAAGCCCTTTGACATGGTAATCAAGTTGTTGCATGATGTATTTCCCGATGCTTTATTCCCAGATTCATATAACGATGCTTGTTGCTTAGAGCGTGGCTTGGGATTTAGTTATGAAAAGATACATGTGTGCCCAAATGACTGTGCATTGTTTTGGAAGGAGAATTCATCGTACAATGAATGCCCTAAATGTAAAGCATCTAGGTGGATTGTAAGCACAAGTGAGCAACGGATGGTACCACAAAAGGTTCTTCGATACTTCCCCCTGAAGCCGCACGAGGCTGTTTATGTCAATGAAGACAGCCCAAGCCATGAGATTGCATAAAGATGCACGTGTTGACGATCCAACATGCATGCGACATCTAGCCGATTCAAGGGTATGAAAAGACTTCGATAACAAACATGTTGCATTTTCCCACGATCCTTGCAATGTTAGACCTGGTTTGGTGAGTGATGGGTTTAACCCTTTCAATAACACGAGTAGGCCGTATAGTATTTGGCCGGTACTACTTGTTCCTTACAACTTGCCCCCTTAGTCATGCATGAAAGATCCATACACCATGTTGTCGTTGCTAATCCCTGGCCCAAAGTCACCATGGAATGATATTGATGTGTTCTTGGGTCCTCTTGTTGATGAGTTGAAGGATTTATGGGAAAAGGGTATTCGGACATTTGATGCTTACAATGGACAAATGTTTAGCATGCATGTAGCATTACTTTGGAATATCAATAACTTTCCCACATATGCCAATCTTTCTGGGTGGAGCATGAAGGGCAAGATGGCATGTCCTTCATGTAGATCTGACACAAATTCACAATGGTTGGTCTATGGGCGAAAGCATTGCTATATGGGGCATCGACGGTGGTTGCCACTAGATTACAGTTGGAGATGGAAAAAAAACTCTTTTAATGGGTGCAAAGAGCATGGATTCCAACCATCAAGGGTCGAGGGAGAGGATTTGTTAGAACAATTACATGAGGTCTCACATTTCCAGTTTGGCAAATCTTCTTCGAAGAGGAAATGAAACCCCAATTAACTAAATTGGACCAAAAAATCTATCTTCTTTGAGCTTCCCTACTAGTTAGACTTGGGCTTGAGACATAACCTTGATGTCATGCATATTGAGAAAAACATATGCAATAACGTGTTGCGAACATTGCTAAATATTGAAGGAAAAACTAAGGACTCCGCCAATGCCCATCGTGATTTGGCAAACCTTGGAATAAGGAAAGAATTACATTTACAACATGATGGGGATCGTATTACTATAAGTCTTCGTTGCTACATGTTAAACTTAAATGAGCAAAGCACTTTTTGTAATTGGTTGTCAAAAGTGAAATTTCCTAATGGTTTTGCATTGAACATTGCCCGTTGTGTAAATGCTAGTGACGGCAAGATCAGTGGAATAAAAAGCCATGGCTGTCATGTCTTCTTGCAAGCACTATTGTCGGTTGTGATTGGTGGGTTCTTACGGTCTGATGTGCGTCAAGCCTTAATAGATTTAAGCTTGTTCTTCAAAGAATTATGTTCCCGAGCTTTGAACTTATCAGTGTTAATATGTCTTCAAGCTAATATTCCCATCATTCTCTACAAACTAGAAATGATATTCCCTCCAGCTTTTTTTGATATCATGGTGCACCTTGCCAAAGGAGGCATTCCTAGCAGGACTTGTGCAATACAAGTGGATGTACTCATTCGAGAGGTATCTAGGGGAGTTCAAGCGGTATGTCCGCAATAGAACTCAGCCAGAGGGCTCAATTGCTGAGGCATATGTACATCTCGAGTGTCTTAAATTTTGCTCTATGTACCTCAATGATATTGAAACTAGATATAATCACGAGGAGTGCAACAATAATGTTTGTATTGGGACAACTAAGTCGGGAAATGAGCCAAGTTTATCTATTTTCTCACAAAAGGTTAGACCATTGTGAACAACAAGTTCCCACAAATTAGCCGACACACTATTGGTCAAGGCCCAATGATATATACTTAATAATTGCATGGAGATTGAGCAATACATTAAGTAAGTGCATCATCAATGACTTGAAGTTCATTTTATGATGTGTTATATAATGTTATGTTTTCCACTGGTAATTGATCGGGTCACATATATTGATAGGGAGCACTATAACAAGATCCAAGAAAAGGACCCTCAAAACATCGATCGTAGACAGTAGAGTCAATTCCCATTGTGGTTCAGATCACATGTAAGAGATGAAACCGTCTACACATATAAATACATTCTTATCAAATTACACATATAACTAATTCATCTTAAATCTTCTCTGTGTGGTAGATTCGACAGGTGCATTCAGTTAGGCCTAATGCGGTAACCGATGAGATATATGCATTAGCATGTGGTCCAGATCTATGGGTCGCATCTTATGCCGGATGCATAATGAATGGTGTTCGATTTCATACAAAAGAGCGTGAAAGGCATCGTCATAGCCAAAATAGTGGGGTCATTGTGCATGGTGAGCACCGGGGATCCCATGTTGACTTCTACGGTGTGTTGTATGATATTATAGAGTTACGCTACATGGGTTGGCGTAAGATATATCTCTTTCAATGCGGTTGGTATGACATTGGTGACCCGAGAAGGGGGGGATACGTGTTAGGGACAAATTGACAACAGTCAATACTGCTAGGCAATGGTATAAAGATGAGCCTTTCATCTTTGCCTCCTAAGCAAGTCAAGTTTTCTATCTCACCGATCTGATATTGGGGGGAAGTTGATAGGTCGTCCATAAAATTATAAGTAGGAATGTTTACAACATTCATGCAACTAATTGAGGATGGGATGGACGATGACGAAGCATCAGGTGGTGACTTAGATGATGATGGTGAAAATAACACTAACAATTATCCCCTTATTCTTGAGAGTGGACTAGCCATGCCTGAGCCATTGAATCGAGACGATTCAGAGCATTTTCCTATTGATCCAGCTTCTATATTGCGTCAAGACCCGTACAAGTTGACGATGAGTTGGATATTGATGATGAGCTACTTGACGATGAGTTGAGACTGGAGGACGTATGTGCCGATGATAACTCTGGTAGCGAGTCCGAAAATTAGCTGAATGAGGAAGCTGATGATGATTTTTAAATATTAAGCTTTGTATTTGTGACTTGATTGACAATGAACTTGGTCGGTGTAGTAATTGAATTCACGTGGCTATACCTTAATTGAATGATGCATACTTGTATAGGCTTAATATTTTAGATGGGAAGTTGGGTTTGCTTTTCCATTCATTGGAGAGATTTTAATACAAACAAATTCATGCACACCCATTGTGTTGTCATGAATTCATATGAATAATTAAAAGGGACTACATGCCAAGCTCCCAGCTATTCATGACATTCTTCTCCAGGTTGCTTATAGGTTCCATAAATGTTACTAAATACATGCTCGATGTATTTCCTTCTTGGTTGCATATAGTTAGTAGCTATATTGTATTGAGTCATAAAGTGTATTCATGCAACTAACCCATATATCTGATTGACTTAGGTGGAAGTCAATATAGGCATGCGTGTCAAGTTTTTTATACTTTCCACCATAGCTAAGAAGAAAACTAGTGGGAAGAGTTTCTTATAACTATAGATGGGTTTTGGTTGGTTATCATGTACAAGGACTCATATTTAGCATACATAGTTTTAATTTCTTACCAACCATGTGCAAAAGCCAGTGTTTTACATTTAAGGAATGAAATTTGTTAGTTGGATATTTTGTAATAAGGAAAATATAACAAGATGTTGTTAGCGAGTAAAAAAGCTTAAGAGATTACTCACCAGTGGTTTTTATGTAACACCCTGCTCCTCCTTCCTTCTTCTGACGTAAGCCATTACGTCAGATGCGATAGATCTGCTTCTTCCTTCCTTCTTCTGACGTAAGCAATTACGTCAGATGTGATGGATAGCCCGCTCCTCTTCTCTAGTGTCTAAGAGCCCCGTTATGCGTGCCAGACTCGATGGCTTGTTTTTAAATATACTACGTGATTTCTAAAGTTATCTTGTGTTTTAAAGTTATGTGTATTTTTAAATGGAAGATTCCTATTATTATTTAACTAAAGAATATTTTAAATAACTCAATTATAACATCTTTGAAGAGCTCCAAAAATATTATAATTGTAGGAATCATTTTATATAAATGATTCCAGTTATTTAAAATATTATGTGCTCTAAATAATGATGGAATCTTTAATTAAATTAATAGTTTTACTCTTTTAAATATGTTAAGTAAGACTTCATCATTTTATAAATGATGAAAGAATATTATTTTAAATAATATTCTAGATTTATTCCTCTCAATGCTTTTAAATAGGTAAACGTTTACTTGTTTTTAAAGTAGTGTTTAAGGGTCCTTGTAGACCATTTTATAGACCCCCAGACGTCGGGTTTTAGGATAAAACCCCAGCCCTCTCTCTTTCTCTCTCACTTTTCCCTCCCCTCTCTCTCTCCTCCCTTTCTCCCTCTCGGCCTCTCCCGTACGCGATACCCAGGCCCGAACGGCCTCAGCCCAGCTCGGCGCCACCATTTCTCCGGTGAGCCTCACGGCCACCACCACCGGAACCACCTCCCTACGGCGAGTCCCCCAACACCGATCACCCCCACCCACGCTCTCTCCTCCTCCCCCCTCGATGGTGCAAGCCCGAACGGGCATAGGAGTTCCAGCGCCGCCATGCGCTGTCCTTCGGCAGCCTCCCCTGCCACCGACCGGCCACCTCCAGCGGCCTTAGCCCCTCCCATGCAGCCACCTCCCTCCACCATGCACGAGCACAGCAAACCCATGCACGGGTTCACTGTGCAGCCTCCTAGCGCAGCCGTGCGCAGTCAACTCGGCCACCGGACACCACCACGAGACTCCTGAGGTCTCCCCCTTCCTCCTCCAGCAAACCCACGGCCAATAGGCCTCTCCTCCACCTCCCGAAGTTCCCCTCTCCACCGCATGGGTTTAGGCTTCCCCGCCGTCGTCCGCCACCACCCACGGCGAACGACCACCCTCGCCGGCATCCTCAGGCCACCACGAACCCAACGGTACCACCCATGGCCCCGATCTGCCACCCACGGCCCCACACTCTCTCTCACTCTCCCACGGCCTCTCTTCCCTCACAGTGCACGGCCAGCACCGTAGGCCACCGTGCCGACCACCACCGAGCCTCCACGGCTCCTCCGGCAGTTCCCTTAGCCCAGCCTTAGGCCCAAACCACCACTTTATGTGGTGGGTTGATCACTGCACGTGATGGATAGTCACTGCGCGTGACAGACCGCCACTGTACACGGCGAGATCCACCGCGATACGCTCCTTTTTAGCATCACCAAGGCCACCTTAGGCCTTTTCAAGACCACACCTAGCTATCCAAATGCCTAAATAGCACTGTACGTGGTATAGCCACCTCGTACGTTCCACCGACGTTATCGCTATAACGGTCAACTAGCAACGCACAGGTTATCCCGTCGATGGTATAAATCTCTATCCCTCGCTTTTTATATTAAATGTTAGATGCTAGCTAGTTGACTAGGTTGTGGACTGTGCTGCTAGTATTATATGATTCGCTGTGTAGTGGTGATGTGACGTGCTATAGTGAAGTGTTGGGCGTAGTTGGGAAGTGTGCTGTGTAGTGTTGTGGACTGTGTTGTGAAGTGTGGTGGTAGTGTATGTGCAATAGTAGTGGCGTAGCCTGACGCCATGTAAGGAGTACACGTGGAGTGTACTCTGTGTAGTGAGACGAGGCACCATATGGCGTGTGTGCCATAGCGGTGACGTGGCGTAGTATCGTGGATGGAGTACATGTGGAGTGTACTCCATGTAGTGAGATGGTGCACCGTATGGCGTGTATGCCATAACGGTGACGTGGCGTAGTTCTGTGAAGGGAGTATACGTGGAGTGTACTCCATGAGGTGTAGCGATACACTGTATGGCGTGTCACGAAGATAAAGGTGATTTTGTAGTTAATGGGCGAAGGGCTTGATGTATGGTGTCGGGAACTGTGGAAGAGTGTCCCGAAGTGTGAGATACGGCCTGTAGTCCAAGGCGACGAGTGTCGCCATGTGACTGGCTTATGGCCAGAAGTAAGTGCGAAGTGGCTAGAAGGTATCGGAGTAGCGCAGCGAAAGCATGACTGTGCAACGTCACTAAGTGACATGGCCGATTAAGAAGTCGTGCTTGCGATGGGTGAAGAGTAGCGTAAGAGTGATGTAGAGGGAACGTGATGAGGTGTCATGTTGTGACGAGAGTAGTGAGGAACCGTACTCGTGATGAGTTGGAAGTGACGTAGCGGAATGTCAGAAGTGACGTGATAAGGTCACGATATAGCTTAGGAATGATCTCAAGCTATATGGCGTGGCGTAAGGTGTTGTGGTATGTGCCGTAGTAGTGTTACGGCTGTAGTCTACGGCGATGAACGTCGCCGTGTAGTTGGCTTATGGCCATGAGTATGCGCTAAGTGGCCAAGAAGTATCAGAGCAGTGCAGCGAAAGCATGATTGGGCAACGTCAAGAAGTGACGTGGTCAATCATGAAGCTACATTGTGATGGGTTAGGATGCATGTGAGATGACGTGACAGGGTCATGGTATAGCTTGGGATTTAGTCTCGAGCTATATGGCTTGACGTGAAGTGTGGTTATGGACAGAGTCCCATTGTGTCAAATGTTGGGATGAACTGTCATGAGGTACGGCTAGCATGAAAGATCGTGCTAGCCAGATTATGAGGAGGTTGGTATCGGAGTATGGCGTTTGCCATACGACCCGGTAACCAATGTATTAAATGATGATCTTAAGAGGTAAAGGAGTAAGGTATGTGTGTTATCTGGTTAGACGCACCTGCCGGACGGATTCACCATATGTAATGGGTAATTTGTCCTAAGCATGGTTACACGGTGCTCAAGCCTCAGAGTGGCTTGGAGCCGTGTAGTGCAGATGGATAGTCATGAGAAGTAGAGTGAGGTAAGATACATGAGGGTAACAACGAAGGTACTGTCTAAGAATGGGATGCATGACTTAGTTAGTCTAAGTCATGCGTTGGGAAGTGGTAAATGAGAAGAACGAGACAGAGGTCCCAGTGTCTTAATCCGAAGGTGAATCATGAGTTCACCTTAGATAGTAAGCACTGAAAGTAGAACGTAAAGTTGAAGGAAGTAGAGACCGTAATGGGTCTCCAAGGGTTTTATCATAATAAGGAACGTGAAAGGACACAGGATAGAAGGAGAATGTTTTAAGTAAAGGATAGCTCTATTTCTAGTTCAGCTATTTATGTACTAGATAGAGAATGACGTAAGGTTATGTATGCATGTAGGTGCCATCTACACGCGCATGAATGGACTGCATGGTATGAAAGTAGCATGGAGTCCAGGTAAGTGTTACGTTCATGATCTTCTAGAGTTTTTTCTAAAGAATGAATGAAAAAGAAAGATGAACTGTTTTCCCATGAAAGATGCTTTAAGAAAGGACACGAAAGACGGTTTTAAAGAAAGCATGTTAAGTATTGAATGTATACGTATGTACGGCCCCTCAATGAAAGCCCTTTTTTACGCACCCAAAAGTATTAATTGTATGCATGTGAATGGATGAATATACGTTGTATCTATTGTACTTATTTTCTAAAGAAAAGAAAGGGAGCTCCGAGGCTCTTACTCCGAGCTTCAGAACGATGCTTTAAGATACGCGAAGAAAGTGTTTTAAAACATGTCCCTGAGAACCAATGTTAAAATGCCCCTACGAACTGATGTTTTTAAACAACGCCACGAAAGATGACGTTAAAGCCATGCTTTTTAAACGAGAAGAATTTTTTCCCATGAAAAGATGTTTTTCTCATGAAAGCATGAAAAGAAAAGAAAAGAAACGAATGTCCATGCCCATGAAATGAAATGAATGAATGCCTCGGCTCTTTAGAGCCGACATGAATGAATGAATGAATGAAAAGAACGGCATGTGGCATTAATGAATGTATGAAAATACGTAACGGCCATATAGACTGAATGGACGAAAAGGGGTACCCAACGAATGAATGGGCAGATTGCAATGCCGGGCAGTAGTATCTACTAGTCGACCCAGTGCTGCACCCTGACGGAAGGGATTCCAACCCGTGGCCACGAGCGAATCCATCGGCTTAAAAAGCCGCTAACCCCAACATGCGGGGCGTAACGACGTGCACCAGCCTATGAAAGTGAAAGAAAAGAAAAGTAACTGTATGTATGAATGCACTACATTCTTCAAGAAATGAAGCTAGTGACGGGGGAAAGGTTTTAAAGAAAAGAAAAGCATGTTTTAAGAAAGAAAAACCCCCGTCCACTGATGTTTTTAACGAAAGCATGTATGCATGTATGTATAGTATGTATGGAATGATGAATGCATGACTGAAAACCTATGTTGCTATATTTTAACGGTATGAAGTAACGCTTACTGAGTATTTGACTCATTTTAGTTTTTATGTGTGCCCCTTCCCCCCACAGGAAACTAAATGGGCAGTGATTACGCCCAAAGAATAACGCGGTATTTGTAGCAAAGCTTTGGGGTGTCGATTCCACAGAGGGACAAATTAAAAGAATAGTAGAAAGAACAAAGATTAATTTTAAATGCAAATGAAGGCAAAGCAAAGTGATTAACAGAAGAAGTACTTAAATTTGACAAACAGTAG
>QEOT01001010.1:52254-64987 GCA_003123785.1 Pterocarya stenoptera | reverse complement strand
GTACCTGAAGTGCCTGTGAGTTACCATTAGCGGCAGCGACGTGAAGAGAAGTCAACCCCAACTTATTCCTTTGGCTTACTTGGGCGCCACGTTGCAGAAGGAGCCATACAATTCTGGGAACAAGTAGGAAATCATAAGCAATTATAACGTGTTGTGTTTTTATGCGTCTGTGTATGTGAGGAAGAGGGAGAGGGAGAGAGAAAGAGAGAGACTTTATCCGCTGAGGAGGCGCCTTGAGGGACCAATGAAGAGCAGAGTTTCCTTCAGCATCGGTGTCGTTTACATCTATGTTTGTCTTCAAAAGCAGCTCGATGACTGCTACATCTCCGGCCTGCAGTAAGTAAAAAAATTGCTACTAAATAGATTATTCACCTTATAACAACACTACCAACAGTACAACCACATGGCTTATAGGCCTCTGCTTCTTTTTATGTTGAATCGCGTATTTACTTAACAATCAGTTTGGTGAAATGTTATTGTATTGTCTCCTGGGCCGTACTCGTAATTGCATTTTCATCCAACCACCTTTGGATGTTATTGCGGGACAACAGACTCCAGGTGAACTGAATACACACTCGGGGCTGTACCTTTTGGAAGGGGTAGCTCTCAAGGGCTACAACCGCAATCAAGGAGGTAATTTCAGAATTACAAGGAAGAATTGGAAAGATGAAACAATGTCAATGGGCCAATGGCAATGGATCACACACACACACGCTTTCGTTTACCATTTAACGGGACCGGATGGGTAAATTAGATTTTATTGGATAAAAGTATCCAATAAGATCAGTTTAGATACAGAATCACTATCAATTTATCTTATTATTATAATTTTTTTAAATTTTTATATAAAATATAATAAATAATTCAACATTTTCAAATTTTAAAATAATATTTTAATAATAATTTATTATCATTTCTCTCCAAAACAACCTATTTACCAACTTCTTTATTCATACACCAATTAACAACGATTTTAACTTCTTTTTTTTTTTCTTTTATAAATATAATAAACTCAAGTCGGACATCGAACGAGTCCCTTATTTACTTTATTTAATGCTACCTCCGCATGTTTTTATTTGTCCCCTCAATCATCATCAAAATCGAGGCTAGCACAAAAAGGCAACTTCTTCTGCAACTTCTTAATTTTTAAACAAAGAAGCGATATTCTGAGGAAAAAAAAAAGAAAAGAAGAGGGATTCTCACCTGGCATGCACTGATCAATGGTGACCTCACCCTCTTCTCCGTAAAACCGCTCGAGGCTACGGCTCCGAAGAGCTGGAGCAACTCTATCTCGCGCAGCAGGAGCTTCCTCCTCTCGGCGTTCTCGACTTCGGTCGGGGTACTGGTTCCTTTGACCACTCTCAACGTCGTCATTTCTCGGCCCAAGGACAAGGCCTCCCTTATCACGACTTCGTATATGGTCATCTTCTCTTTGGAGCCCGACTCGGCATCACGCAACTCCAGAACTGATTCGTTAACCTTTTCCGGCGCTACTATGAGCAGAGCAGCTAACGGAATAATACGGCCTTCGATGGCGTTTGAGTACGCCACCTCAGCTATTTCGTTTGTTTTCTCGCTAAGAAGTCTTACCGTAGTCAAATCCTGAAGAAGAACAAAGACTCTTAAAATCATAGTTGATGATCTCTTAACTCAGGAAAAGAGGTTTCACAAATTAGGCAGAAGGAATGTCAGACCACGGCTAGCTGTGTCGACCCTTACAGTCACAGAACTCGTTGTAGAACTATATATATTTGACTTGAGTTCATTAATTTTTTTACAAATCGTCATGCAAAATGTCTGTGCCAATATAGCTTTACGTTTCTTGATCTATATTTGACTTGAGTTCATTAATGTATTCGAAAATTATTAGTCCCAGTATATCTTTTTGTTTCTTTCTTCTTTCTCTCTTTTTCTCAGCAGCCAAACCAAGCCTTAAGAAAACGTTTTCCAACCTTTTCGGTGAGAATAACGACCAAGTCCTCAATGGAGTAGTCATCCGGATTCCAAATCAACTCCATCCTGAGATATTAAAGGGAGATCTAAGATCTTAATTGCTTTAAAATGAAAAAAGAGATTAAAAAATAGATTGAAACAAACTGAAAATTAGAAAGTTAATTTTAAGGCGCCGTTCAGCTATGGTGAGCATAGGGACGGCTAGGCTTTTGCCACTTACATGCAAAAAAACGAAAACGACGTGTTTTTTGGACTTTACCTGCTGCTAGAAAGAGACAGCTCCAGAGCGAGTAGTGAGCGACCGTCCTTTGTCTTCATGTCCGTACGACCACGTTTCTTGAGCAGCAATTCAACGCACCGTTTCGCATGTGACTCGGCCGCCGTGTGCAGAGGCGACCGCCCCTTCTCGTCCATCTCATTCACCAACGGCACCGTCCCGAACTCTCCGTTGACCAACGCAACGGCGCACTCCACCGAGTCGGATGCGCAGCAGAAATGGAGGAGCTTTGACACGACGCACCGGTGTAACGTCTCCGAACTGCTCTGGAAGAGCCGCTTTGCTTGAGTGAGGAGCTGAGCCTTGTCGTCTTGATATATTGCTTTGAGTAGACTCTGTTTGGCCTCGGTCATCTTGAATTTATCGGATTTCGAGTCCTTAAGATCGGCGTCGTTCGGAGCAAATTTTTCGCTGATGTAAGGAGAATACGCGCATGTCGGAAGCAAGTTGAAGAGCTCTGTGACACTGGAGCTTCGTATTTCCTGCAATGTATGAGGGCTTCAAGCTCCTATTTTCATAGAAATATAAAAGCCTTAAAAAAGCGCGGAAGACTACTTGTCAATTTTTGGTATGGAAGTCGAAGACAGTTTAGAAAGAGAGCAAGAAACTTTTTATGCGTCTCCGATCTCAATCGGCACTATTTCAGGCACGTTAGACGGAGAAAGGTACTTTATTTTTTTAGAAAACGACTAGATATATAGGTCCGTTCGGGAAAAAAGAAGACGAAGGGAACAAGAAAAGAAAAAAATATATATGGGCTGTCAAAATGACAGGCTTTCAAAAGCAAATTTCATTTTGAGAAAAGTGTTTCATTCACTGAGAAAAACTCAAAATTCAGCTAGAAACTAACGCGTTCCGTTTGAAACAGCAATGAGTAATTAAGTTCAGAGCACGCCTCGCACCAGATCCATCCGAAACCCCAGCTTCGGCCGGAAGATCAACCTCGCAACTCTCCGGAAAATGCATACATTAATGTCAGGTTGAATCGAGAAATGAAACCCTAATTCATAGGGCCAGTGAAAGACTCTTCAGGAAACAAGATTCATAGCTGTAGACGATCGAGAGCGCTTTGCTTCGTGGATTGTTTCTCTAATGAAACAGTAAGGGAGAGGGACAATGAACCTACGTCTGTAACGCAAGACCAATATATATTGGTATTCATGGAGGCGGATCCCAAACAATTATTGAACTGTATTTGGAATAAACTTTCAGATCCGTTACTGCAACTTTTTTATTCATTATAAAATTGAGCAACGTTATATACACTAATGTATAAGTCTTATTACAACCAAGGTGGTCGGTCAGTTGGTACGATCGATCTGGTATTCTATAGCCTTAGGCCCTGAAGGCCACTAGAAACCGCTTGCGAGAATAGTGCCTAACTAAGAGTTTATGTGATAGATTTTGGATTGACTGATAGTTTGAGGGTATTGTGGTGATTGGCTTGCTCATTGGGTCGTAATTGTGGCTTAAACCCAACAATCTATAGTAGGAAATGACTCCTTTGGTCACACCCAGATAAGGTAACTACGCTGGTTATCCTCACCTCCCATTTCTAAAAAAAAAAGAAAAAAAGAATAAGTCTTATTTTTTTCCGACATAATATACGTTGATGGAGGTAAAAGTTACATGAAATTAAAAATAAAAGATGGAGAGATTAGCATTTCAAAAATAAATAAATAGGGAGATTAAGGAAAAGATAATGGGCCTTTATATAGGCATGCAAGGATTTCGATTCGGACCCAAGAAATCCTCCGGACCGAATGGTTTCGGTTAGTCCGAACTGAACATATAGGAAAATCAGTTGGTTTCAGGCTTTTTTTTTACAAAATTTTCGGTTCTCCATCTAGTACTGGGGTCAGATTTTTCCACCCCGAACCAATCGAATATAATATACGTATTTTAAAATATTTATATATATTATTTTATATAATAATTATATAATTAATTATGTAATTTTCATCTAATCTATTACCATTAAAAATATAAAATGTTAAATATGTAATTGCTAATATGATATCAATTAACTAATGTATTATATCAATTAACTACTAATTAAAGTTATTTGATAGATTTTTTATAAAATACCTAAGTTACAAGTAAGTATAAAGCATGTATGGTCAATGACAATTATTCATTAATCATATACAAAATGTTAAAATTTTAATATTGCCCATTATGCATTAACTATCATAATACATTTACATACTCTAAGTTAGTAACAAATTATTAATTAAAATCATAAATATAATGGAAGAAATTTCTTTTATTTGGAGTTTGGACGATTAGGGATTTTTTTTTTTTTTTAAATCTCTATTTTTTGTTTTTAATTTTATCAGTATGATCAATAACCTTTTTGGATGGATATGTATAATTTTTATTTTTATTTTTTCCCTTTTTTTATATTTTTTGTATGCTAATGATAAGAGAAATTCTATAGATAAACAACTGTAGTTGATCTCATACCCCCAACCTGACGTGGTAGGTTTTATTATTATTATTTTTTCCTTCCCTACAGTTGAAAGAATTCATCTCAAAATAAATGTGAAACATTATTTTCTTCCTGTTCAAATTTTGCCCCGCGAAACCCTTCCTCCTCCCTCGCTAGCAACCTCACGTCGCCTCCCTCTGCCCAGCACTACCCCGCGACGTTATCCCTCTTTTCAATGCCACCTTACTTATCTCCTCCATCTGCCCAGCGGTACCACTACCTGCGAGCTCATTGAACGGGGCAAACCAGGCTGCATCCCTCGAAGACCCCTATCCTCCCTCGCCTAGCAACTTGTGTCACCATCTCATGAGCTGATTGGATACCAGTAACACTTTAGCATATACATATCATGGCTTGCCTACGAGAAAAAGCATATCACTGAATAACAAAGCACAGAATACATGCAGTGGAATGTAAATCGTACAAAACCCATACATTTACGCTCATAATTAGTAATTACAATTTTGAATGTGTGGCTAAAGGCTTCGTTCTGCAATTATGTAACCACTAACCATGCGATGAGCATCGACGCATGCTGGGACCCACAAAGTGGAGAAAAACATAGGGTATTTTAGTAGGAGGACAACAGATTTTAGATTCAGAAGGTTGAGTAAAAAGCCATGGATCTGGCGAGGGGTTGGGGGGAGCCAAATGGGGGCTTTGAGAATGAGAAATCACAGCATAAGGGAGGGGGGAGAGGGGCTTGGGATCCAGAGGAGTTGGGGATATGTGCAGGACTGGTTCACTTTTAATGAACCCGGTTTACCACATGGGGTGTGGGATGTGTTCCCACCAACCGATTGATACCAAGATTTTTTCTAATAATAATTTAGGCTGAAAATGAGATAAAGTCAAAACTTGGGCCGAAATTTGACTATCAATGTCAGTTGGGCTGAATGTTAAAAAAATTTGGTCCATTTAGTATTGGGTCGGATTGACTATACCGAATGGTTATAATCTAGTCTAGGATGAGAAAATCTTGAACCGAAGGAATTTGGTCCCGTCCCAAAAACCTCTTATGGACCGACTAGACCGTATCGAATTCATTTGTACCTTTATACGCCGCAAAATGTAACGACAGAAAGCTACAAGTGAATTGGGCTTCAATCTTCATATGAAACCCCATGTTTCCAACTACAATATAGGCCCAATTCTCAATCCGTATGTATTTTTTATTCTTTGTTTTGAAAATTTTAAGTTTTAGAAAAGGAATGGATACAATGATGTCGTTGTATTTCTCTCTCACATTTTAAGTCTTAGAGTTCGACTTCAATTTACATTACTCATCAAATGCCATTACCTTAATCCAAACTCGTCATTGAACATGTCTAGCAACACACTTTATGCTACTGTACAGTGTCCAGACCGATAAAAAATCAGAGTGTACTGGCCAAATCTCCCACATTTATTTTCTCAAGTTGAATTAAGACCATGAAAATTTTAAAAGCATAAAACATGAATTGAGAAAATAAAACATCATCCTTATAATAAGAAAAATTGTATTCACTTTAATTAAGTTATACTTTATTATTTTATTAACGTTTATAAAAATTATAATGTGATACTAATGCATAAATTATTTATCATTTTATATTAGTAAAGCTCAATGTAGCAAAGCTTAGAGATAAA
This sequence comes from Pterocarya stenoptera, assembly GCA_003123785.1. Classification (NCBI taxonomy): domain Eukaryota; kingdom Viridiplantae; phylum Streptophyta; class Magnoliopsida; order Fagales; family Juglandaceae; genus Pterocarya; species Pterocarya stenoptera. The sequence goes on along the minus strand of QEOT01001010.1, from coordinate 58,637 downwards.
AATATTTAAAACTAAATTTTTTTGAAACTCTTAAGGGCTGGTTTGGATAGTGAGATGAGATGAAATGAGATGAGATGAAATGAGATGAGATGGTTTTAAATGAGTTAAATAAAATATTATTAAAATATTATTTTTTAATATTATTATTATTTTAAAATTTTAAAAAGTTAAATTATTTATTATATTTTATGTAAAAATTTATAAAAATTATAATAATAAAACAAGATAAAATAAAATGAATTTGTATTAAAAAAAACCTAAAACAATTATCTTATTGCCACGAGGGAATAGAAAGTTAGAAACAAAAGATAATTTTAGTTTATTTTTATTTTTTTTAATTTTTTTGACAAAATCCCCATTCACGTGACCGCACAAGACAAGCAGGCGTTGAACTATGAATTTATCGAACACTCGAGTCTGGCCCAACCCAGTGTGTCCTTGTTATCTATTCGTCCCAAGATCTCTTCCTAAACCCTAAAAAGACGGTTTAGAAGTTGGTCAGTCTTAGGGTTTAGGAAAAGTTTAGGGTCCCCCGCACTCCTACCCGCAACAGAGGGGGGGAGAGAGTCTGTGTGAGTGCCTGTAAAGAAACGAAGGGATTGTGGGGGAAGTTACTTTCGTCGTCTAAGCAAGCAACGCAACACTACTCTCTTTGGAACCTTTGTGGGCGATTTCTGTCTCCGGAGCGGTCTATACAGCACTTCAGTTGGCGTCCTTCCCATCTACCTCTCTTTCCCGAAATAATTTAGGGGCTCAGGGTTTGCAGGAAGAATGGTGGCTGACAAAGGTAAGAAATCGAAGGTCGCGGAGATGGCTGAGGAGCCTGATTCCGATCCCATTGACGGCGATCTCGTTCTCTCTGTCGAGAAGTTGCAGGAGGTTCAAGATGAGCTCGAGAAGGTTCTACTTTCAACTCCTTTTTTGTAAAGTTTTGTTTTTGTTGTGCACTCGCATATGCGGGTGTCTCCATGTATAAGTACTATATCTTCATGATGGCCATTACTGTCCACTTCAATGGTGTCAATATGGTTGCTTGCTTGTTATAATTGAATCGTTGGCTTTAAATCATGATTTGTTAAAACTATTTTTCTCTTCATGACAGAAAAAAGGGAATCTGGCTTAAATATATGAACAAGTTCAGAAACTCGTCTATTGGATGTTGTCATCATGGTTGCTTGCTTGTTTGAATTGATTCGTCGGGTTTAAATCATGATTCGTTAAAACTAATTTTCTTTTCAAGACGAGAAAAAGGGAATGTGACTTATATAGATTAACGAGTTCGGAAATTGGGCTAGTCTGGATTTGAGAGCTAGAGCAACGGTTTTTCTAAATTCTGAAACACGAGGCCAAGGTGGCTTAAATTTTACAATGTTACTTGGAAATGCTGCAATCTATGATTTTGAGGGCTTGTTTTCATTCTCGTGGAGTTTAATTACTCCATTTCTTTCACATGTTGCTGGTACTGGAGCTATAGACCCATATCACGTGTGAAGTAAAGGTGCGAGTCATTGCCATGGTTGTTAGTATGAATTCAGTTTTAAATACTCTTCAAATTTGTACTCTTTTTTGTGCTATTGAGTGAAGTGTCATGCAATGCTCCTTTGTACCAAAAAAAAAAAAGTAGGTTACATGTGAAACGAAATGAATGGGGCAATTATACATTCTTTTCATGTTCCTTTTGATATTCTCTTTGTTGAACTAGATATGCCGTCAGCCTCAAACTAATGTGATACTGAAGACTCGATTATTACGATTCAATGGGTTTAATTTTCATTCAGTAATTGCTTTCCAATCAACAGGTCAATGAAGAGGCCAGTGACAAGGTGTTGGAAGTTGAGCAGAAATATAATGAGATACGCAGACCTGTTTATATCAAACGCAATGAGATCATCAAGACTATTCCTGACTTCTGGTTAACTGCTGTTAGTGATTTATTCGTCCTCAAAACCTTTAATTTCTAATTAACTTACAGCGTAACATCACATAGCATTACATTCTTTTGTGTGCGTGCGCGTGCATATAAATGTAAAAATTAATTTTCAATCAAAATGAATGTACAACAACTCTTGCCAATCCTTTCTACATCTACCACAAATGACTTGTGCATTATTTCTCTATGCAGTTCCTGAGCCACCCTGCATTGTGCGACCTCTTGAGCGAGGAAGACCAGAAGGTTTGATTCGTGATTTGAAATTATTTTTATTAGAATGTTTATTCTATCATCAACTAATTATTTAGACCTAAAAAATTATTAATCTTCCTTTTTTATTTAACTTAAGAGTTTAGAGTTTTTTACATTGAAGATGTTGGACTGTGATTGTAAGGTTTAGCACTCTTGGAATGATTGCGCCTGCAATTTAACAAATTTCCTTTGTTTTATACTTGATACAGATCTTCAAGTACATAAAATCTCTTGATGTAGAGGATTTTAGTGATGTGGCATCAGGGTACTCCATTACGTTTGTAAGATTTTTTTTTACTCATGCTTGCTTGGCCTTATACTTGAGATATTTTCCATTTTTTAGGTGTCAGGTTATTGTGTCTGTTATTTTACCTTTATACTGATTCGGTTTATTATAGAATTTGCTTATGCATTTTGATTTTTTTTTTGTTGAGGAGTTGCAAATGTACTAGTGTTGTGTGTGTTTGAACTGCTAATTTTCAGAATGTGGACGAGAATCCTTATTTTGAAGAGACAAAGCTGACAAAGAGCTTCACATTCTATGACGAGGGAACGACTAAAATAACTGGTACAAACATCAAGTGGAAGGAGGGCACGGTAATATTTGCACCTTTATACCATTGAAAAATTTATTTTGTTTAATTCCATTAGTCACTGCCCACCAGCCCCTTCTTTTTGCTTGAGAACTGATTACGAATTATAACATGTGAAGGCTGCTTCTAATGGAGTCAATCATGTGAAAAAAGGGAACAAACGGCCACTTGCTGAAGAGAGGTGGTTTATCTAACTACTCTTTGGTTTTTTGAATTTAACAACTTTTGTGCCTGCAGGCAAATATGTAACTATACCCATCACTAAGAGGCCATGGAGTGGGTTAGATAATAATTGATGATATTGTATGTATACAGTATGAATTTGATATGATAGTTTCTTTGTGCTCATACATGTTGGAATAAATATGGCTGGCCTTTTATATTCACATATTTATCATATATTTTTTTCATGTATATTTTTATAGGTAATGAAGAATTCTTAATAGATTTTTTCATCTGTAACTGATAATTTTAAATTTATTGATGAAGGATCTCAAATGAGCAATACTTTTATATCATAAAAAGGCCGTCATATGTACTTGTGGGTAGGGGGTCAATTTTGGGTCAAGCTTGCTGGGGTTGGGTTCATAAAGGGTGTTGATGGCTTCATGTTCAATCTAATTTTTCCCACATAAGAATGGTCTGCAACTTTTTTTTTTTTCCTTTTTACCAGTATTTTTTTCTAATCTTCTGCATGAGTTGCCAGAACCTGCCTTTCTCTTTGTCGAGCAATGTATTTATTGTGAACAAAAATGAAAAAAATGAAATTCGATTGATAAAAAAAATGAAATTCAATCATGCATAAAGCAAAGTCTTAAGGGTATATGATGGAATATGCTGTCAAAAGAATCCTATTATTTGTCATGTACTATATTGGCCCAAAGATGGAAATAGTTTTGGCAGGTGTATATGTGTGTGTGTGTTAATTTCCTCCCTCGTACTGATAGTCCCCTTCCTAATGAAAACAAATACCTGATACAGGAGATAGACATATAAGAAATTCTGCTGGAATTCTTCCTCAAAAGAATCTTTGACATTCTTGCTTTTCTGCAGTTGTACTTTTAGATTGCTCTTTATTCCTTGTTAGATATGAATGACAAGTACTTGGGCTATGCTTTCTTTTCATATGAATAAAACTTCTTGATTACTTAGCAAAAAAAAAAAAAAAGAAAAAGATATGAATAACAAATTGATTTCTGAGCTACCTTCATTGAAATATTGGTTTGTCCTTGTTTAACATTTCATCTTCTTATGCATACACCCTGACTCACTCATCAATGCTCTTATGCACACAGCTTCTTCAGTTGGTTTAGTGAAACTCAACAGAAAGATGTTGCAGAGCTTCATGATGAGGTAAATTGTGCTCTGTTATTCTATTATTGGGTCATGATTGATTTTATTGCCTTAAGTTTCTATCTTTATAGTTATTTTATTATCTGATCAACTTAAATGTATTTTACTTATCAAAAAAAAAAAAAAAAAATTTTTTTTCTATCTTTATAGTTATGCCACGTTTCATCCTTTTCTTAATTATAAAGTTGTCCTTTAGGTCACTTATGGCCTCACTGAAATCATCAGAAACTGCTGCTTTCTCTCTCTCTCTCTCTCTCTCTCTCTCACTAAATAACTCGCTTTCCCTATGGAATCACAGATTGCAGAGTTAATAAAGGAGGATTTGTGGCCCAATCCGCTGAAGTATTTTAACAATGTAATTTTTTATTCACATCTGTTTTAATTTTTGTTTAGTATTTTTACCTATAAAAAAGATAGTATCTCCTTTCTGTCTGAGTAGTGTAACTCAACAGAAAATTCTGGGATTATTATTTTTTGCTATCTTTGAGTTGACAAAGAACGCTAACTTCACTGTTTCAGGAGGCTGATGAAGAGGACTCTGACGATGATGCTGATGATGAAGAGGTATTATTGCCCCCCTCCCCTCCTCCCTCCAGAAAAACTGTCATTTTTTAATAGCCACACGAACACACAGATGTATGTTGTTTGGCTTGCAATGCCATTGTAAGGCTTTCTGTTCTCTCAATTGCAAGACAGATTGTGTTGCCTTTTGTGCCATGCACCCTCATGATGATTTATATACATATTGTAGTAATTTGTTCCCTCCTAGAGTAGGTGAAATTTCTGTTTCAGAATATTCTAAACGGACGAAAGTTTCAAGAAATAAAAGTATTTGCCTTCAAGTTTGAACCTACCATTTTCTTAGGTTGAAACCTTTCATGGACCGCTTAGAGTTTTGTAGGAAGAGTGCTTGTCTCTTTAAAATGAATATCAATTGTAAATTTCCATTATTCTGTATATTGTGGGGCAGAGGAAGTGATCTTTCTGGTACTCCCATTACTTCTCTCACCTCCCCCAAAAAGAGAAGAACTTCTCATGGAGAATAATCTATTAGATTATTTTTTTCTTGTTAGAGAATTTTCTTTTAACAAGTAGTGAATCATATGTAGATAATTTTCCTTAAGTAATGAAATCTTATTTAGAAAGGTATAGTTGTAACCCAGCGCACAGGAAAATAACTCCCCACCCTCGCTTAAAAAAAAACCTGCTTTAGAGTATGATCGACCCAATAAATCAAAAAATGAGGACATAATAATTTTAGACCAAACAGACGTCTACTCTAAAAGTGAAAATTTGAGTTGATGCAACATCGACTTAGGAGCTTCAGCATTTCCATTCACAAATATAGTGTTTGTGGGACACAGCAGGACTCGTTGGTGTCTCTCTACTTGCAATTTTTCAATTGCTAAATCTCGGATCCTCACTTGCATGCAATTTCCGTTTTAGACTTCCAAACAAAGAAAAACCAAAGCATAGTGTGTTCCTTACAGTTGGCCATGACATGATGTGAAGAGCCACCATCCTTTCAATTGTGCCTTGTGCACGGTCAGTTAAATTCTATCGACTACAAGAACCTCTTCCGATGATACAAGTACATTTTAATTGGATGCCTTGCATGTAAAGTATTATCAATCCCATGTCCTGACCTCTGAACAATTCTTGTGCAGGAAAATGGTGATGATGATGAACAAGACGATGTCGAAGTCAGTGATTAGGGAGACAGCTGAGCTATTTCTGGCTTGCTTTTCATTATATTTTTTTCCCTTCTCATCTGGTTCCTGGTGATGGGAAGCACAAACTCCAATTAGTATAAACCTTTCTAGTTATATATGGCATGAAAATCTTACTGTAATGGTTGCACCTTGTAAGACTATCACTGTTATTTACCTCGTCTCTGTTCTTATGCTTATGCCCTAGATCTTTTTGCTTGTATTTTGCTGCTCTCAAGAATATTCTTTTCGCTAGTTGGAGCCCCGACCTCCCTGTGCGAGAAGCATGTCCCGATAGTTGGCAGATGACGGTGCATGAATATAAATATATTTTGACCATCCAACTAAAATCCTACAAATATGACATGGATGCCAATACCAATAGTTTTCAGCTGGGGCTCTCTGGTAGTAGATACATCTTATATTTTGAATACAGAAGTCGACCAACAGTGGGGCACGCGTGTTAATTGGTGTTTTTAGTTATTTATTTATATGACAGACAACGGCATTTAGAAAACAAGATCCATCTCAAAACCTCGTAAAGGC
>QEOT01001006.1:0-81132 GCA_003123785.1 Pterocarya stenoptera | reverse complement strand
TACATCTGGGGCAAACTGGAGCTCGACCTCCCATACGTACCCCAGGAGCTGCCTGAGATCGAGACCCAATCCTCTGAACAAACTTCTGTGGAGACCCAGAACTATTACCTTCTTCAGCAAAACTCCTCCTCTTCTGACCTGGAGGAGAGCTTACAGCCAAACTATTCTCTCGCTCCACCATAGTAGCCAGATCAACCAACTCATGGAGAGAAGTAGCTCGCTGACAAATCATGAATCTGCGTATCTCAGGACGCAGACCTTCTTAAAAACGCTCAACTTGCAACTCTTCAGTGGCAACAAGATGGGGCGCAAAACGCCCGAGCTCCAAGAAAGCACGTGAATACTGGTCCACCGTCATATTCCCCTGAACCAGATTATTGAATTCCCAAGCTTTCTACCTTCTCACGGCAGGAGGGAAAAACCGATCATCAAACTCCTTCTTGAAACGCTGCCACGACACAACAGCTAAGGATCCAAACTCTCTTTCCAGGAGGTTCCGCTTCGCCCTCCACCAATTTGCTGCTTCTCCTTGCAACAAATAACTGGCATACAGAACTTGTTGAGCTTCAGTGCACCCACAAATCTCAAAGGTCCTCTCAATCCCGTTGATCCATCCTTTAGCTTGGAGAGGATCTTCAACACCAAAGAACATAGGGGTCCTGTGCTTGAGAAACCTCTCATAAGAATACCCCACTTGCATAACCAAGTTTTGATCAACAGGTGGCGGCCTGACATGTTGGTGAAAGAGGTCTGCCATTCTAGTCAAGGCTCTAGCAATGACATTATCAATCTCGCCTTGAGATGATTCCTCTATAGGTTCCTTATCCTGTCTCCTTGGCCTTACCATTTTCTGTCAAAGCATAAACCTCAACCACACTTTAGTTCCGATTAGAACGCAAAACAAAATAATAAAACAATTTAAAACAAATAAAACAACACATCATATAGAAAGAAATAACTTCAAAACTACTTCAAATCAAGCTAAAAAAAAAGATTCTGGTACTTCACCTAAGGGACACGTGGCTTTACCCAAAGCCAAACCACTCTGATACCACCTGTGGCGCCCCTAACTTCCATGTACGGACACACACGGAAATCGAGACACCCGAGATGATGACAACACGGTCACGCACCCTATCGACATGTGCTGAGTGTGTGCAATGCAACACGTGTACAATAAAATACGCAGCGGAACGGTTAAGTCAAATAACTAAGTACCAGAGTTTAATACAATATCAGAGTACTGAAAATCCATATGTCAACATAATACAAATTTTGTTTACAAAACAACATCAAATCAAATAAAATACAATAAAAAAAAGCAGAAATAATCTTCAACAGAAATATAGCCCATGTCCCTACTCCTCAAGCAGAGCCGCATCCTCGGGCTCAGCCTCATCAAAACCTGCATCAAAATCTACAGTCCCACAAAATGGAACCGCAGGTAAGTAAAACCCAGAAAACTCAAAGACAATAAATATATTTTAACAACCAACGCTATGCATGCTCATGATGACCCAAGCGTAAAAATCCGAGAAAACACATTTCTCGAAAAACATAATTTTTCCACTCACGCCAAAAACACCATTTGGCACAAATTAACAAATCCAGGAATAATTCCTTTAATTCCAATTTTAACCGTATGCACCATGGCCTCCCCTAGGGACCATCCACATACTCTGGCTTCCCATCTTCACCCCACGGGTAACGACCGTGCAAGTGATACATGAGTGATGCCCAGTTCCGCGCCCACCGCGTACATAGCCAGGCATCCTCTGACCCCCGCCAGCCCGAGGAGTCACGGAGTCGGATCGAGAGCGCTACCATCCCGTCGAAGTCCCGGGCAAAAGCCCCAGGGGACGACACTCAGTATATTCTGCTCCCGAGTGTCCAGAGGAGCTCCACTGAGATAATATCCCATCTCGGCTTGGGGGTGATACACACGCACCCAAAAAGCCTTAAATACAATTTCCTCAAAACACACACACACCCACGCATGCGTGCACAATGCCATGAAATCAACAACCAACAGTTATCAGCACAACCAGATAACTAATTCACAGTTTATAAAACAAGTTAGTGCAAAAATATATTAAAGTCTTAAAAGTCTTTTGGAGAAATACTTACAGCGCTTGATAATAATTTTAGGAGGATCACGGAGGAACTGGAAGCACCAAATCAGCAACTCCACAGTGATAAAATCTCCCACGAATGTCCATTTCTTTAGTGGCCTAACTGAGAGAACGAAGAGAACGTCGTATTAGAAATACCCTCAGGAGAAAGCAACAATCGATAGCAGAACAATCCAGGTAGCTGGAGATTTTTTAGTATCATTGCATCCATGTGATGGATGCAGATTCACGAGGAAGGCTTCACTTTCGATGAGCATTACCACATGAAGAGCGACAACTGTGGTGTAGCTCAAAGGAAGCAGAAAGGAGAAATCTGCGCAATATTGATCCCAAAGCAGAATTAAGACGCATAGCGAAAGAACGTGCAAGAATATTTATACCTTGTAAGACCACAGACACATCTACGGATCGTATTTGTATCCATGAAGAAGGTCAACCAATCGAGGATACGGAGCTCGAAATAGGGCATATGCTGATTGAGATACGGGTCAATATGCATTTTGATTATGACTTGGACACAATATTCTACTTTTCATAAGATTTAGTAACAGAAGAGGCAGATGAAGTATCCTTAGCATCCATGTTATCAGAGAAGTCTACATCCACATTTGGGAGAGGTGGTAGACAGTATTTCCCTCTTGCAAATATTTTGATTGATGGTTGTGATGCCAATTTCGAGGACAAAATCTTTTTCTAAGGAGGAGAGGATGTGATGACCCAAACTTGTGTAAGCATGGCTCATAGATTTTATGCTAAGTAGCCATGACCTCTTTCGGAGCTCTAACTATTTTTGAAAGCCTTAGAATATTTGAAATGATAACTTGAGCCCAAAAGAGGACTAACCCTAGAATGCTTTATGAATTTTGGCCTTGTTTAGAAACCCAGGCCCAATGGCTTTGGGCCCATGACCTAGATTTTAGTCACAAGTGCCATATGACATGTAAGAGATATATTGTGAATCTAGACCTGTTAATGGGTTAAGGGAGAGAGAGAAGTGTAGGAAAATACCAAGGAGTGGCTTACACGCCTACCCTAGAGAAATTGCCACTTGTCAGTATGTTAGAAACCTTCTAGATGGATCAAGGGGCAAAAGGAACCTAGGAAGACTAAGAGATTTTTGGCTAGATCAATTTCCCACATGTCTAGACCTTTTGTCTTGCCCAAATTCGAGTTCCAAAGAAGATATCTTGGGAAGGGAATCTTAGGGAAGTGAAATGGAGCTTTTCTAGAAGATTTTCATGGGAAACTGAAGGGAGGCTTATAGGATTTCGAATTTTAGTTAGATTTTGTCAAGTGTCAAGCATGCATAAACTTTCTAGAAGAATATGTGAAGAGACTTTTGTATTGGAGGACAAAAATTCTCTTAAGAATCTGGCTAGCACACTCCCAAGCACTTCACTTGCCACTTGTCATCTAGACTATTTTGGATCAATGGAACATGAAAGGTCACCTAGGGAAGGAGCACTAGGAAGATGAAGCATCAACATGGGAAAGGAAGAAGGAGAGGGATGGCTAAGGCGTTGGCACATGCCCAATGCCACTTGTCATCCATGTCGAAGGTTACTTGTTTTGGAAAAGGAAGAGTCATGTGCTATTTTACCAAGTTACCCTTAAAGAAACACTCAATTGCTTAAAGAAAGGAAGGGGATTTCGGCCAAGGAAGATGAACCCTACACGTCACCCCAAGATGTCTTCCCAATGCAATCCAAGTGGAGAATTCCAAGAGGCATTTTTAGCTAAAGAGAAAAAGGAAGAAGAAAACCTATGCCACTTATCTTGCATGCAATGAATTTCAACCATCAATGAGGGAATGAGGAGTTTTCTATATAAGGAGAGAAAGACCACACGCCCAAGGGCTTTTCTTTTTGCCAAATTCGGATTTTTGTATGCTCTCACTCTCTCCACATAACTCTCTCATATTCTCTTGAAAATTTCCTCACTTGCTTGTAATTTCTTTCCAACCAAACAAGAGGACTTCTTATTCAAGGAAAGATTTCGGCACCACCAAATATAAACAAGGTAAGAATCGGTTTTCTCTTAGGTTTTGCCCACACATGTCACTTTCTCAACCCAAAAATGAGATTCAAATCTCATTTGGACTTTGAGAATGATAGAACACCCACATTTTCTTATGTTTTCTTGGAAATGACTTAGGGTTCTTAAGAAACCCTTGAATCCGAGTGGAGAGAAGAGTTTATCCTCCATGTTTTTGGGCCACTACATGTATCTTTGCCTACCTTAGGGTTTTCTTTTACTTCATGAGTGAAATGAAGGAGTTTTACCCAAAAACCCTAGAAGCCGAATGGAATATGGACAAGTGTTGCCCTAGAAATCCACTCTCATACTTAAGAACATGAAATAAGGTTTTTAGTTACTCTTTATAATATAGAATGTTTGGATTTACAACTTGCTAGTATTTCTTTACGTGGATTTTTGTAAGTATACACTCAACTCACTCTTGGCTAATATTTGTACATGATTGTGTAAATCTTTTCATTGCCATGTTTGTTTGTTTGCTATTTCTTGATCGATTGTTTGATTATGTTAATATGATTTTGTATAAATCTTTGGGAGGAATTATATGTAACGCCCGTCCTTGGGGTGGACCTTTTTGGAAAATATTTTAGAAAATACGACGGAAATTACCGTTCTATTTAAAACCTTTTACAGTCCTTCCCAGGGTGCAAGACTCTACGTTATAAAACAAAAAGTGCTTTTATGATAAAAGGGTTTTGAAGTGGGAAATAAAATTCTTTAAAATAAAAAGACATTTTTGTACGTTTAAAACCTTCATGCCTAGACCTCCGTGCTCTTTCCCTTTGGCTATGTCCCTCCTGGGCATATTGCCCATTTAGCTTCCTACGGGGGGAGGGGCACACATAAAAACTAAAATGAGTCGAATACTCAGTAAGCGTTACTTCATACCGTTAAAATATAGCAACATAGGTTTTCATTCATGCATTCATCATTCATACATACTATACGTACATGTATACATGCTTTCATTAAAAACATCAGTGAACAGGGGCTTTCATTCTTTAAACATGCTTTTCTTTTCTTTAAAAACCTTTCCCCCGTCACTAGCTTCATTTCTTAAAGAATGCAGTGCATTCATATATACAATTACTTTTCTTTTCACTTTCATAGGCCGGTGCACGTCGTTACGCCCCTCGTGCTGGGGTTAGCGGCCTTTTGGGCCGATGGATTCGCCCGTGGCCACGGGTTGGAATCCCTTTTCGTTAGGGTGCAGCACTGAGTGCACTACCAGATACTACTGCCCGGCATTGCAATCTCCCCATTCATTCATTGGGTACCCCTTTCCATTCATTCATATGGCCGTTACGTAGTTTCATACATTCATTAATGCCACATGCCATTCTTTTCATTCATGTCAGCTCTAGAGCTGAGGCTTTCATTCATTTCATTGCATGGGCATGGGCATTCATTCTTTTCTTTTCTTTTCTTTTCATGCTTTCATGGGAAAACATCTTTTCATGAGAAAACATCCTTTCATTTAAAAAGCATGGGCTTAAACGTCATCTTTCATGGCATCGTTTAAAACATCAGTTCATAGGGACATTTTAACATCGGTTCTCAGGGACATTTAAAATGCTTTCTTCGCTTCTCTTTAAGCATCGGTCTGAAGCTCAGGGCACGGGCCTCGAAGTTTCCTTTCTTTCTTTAGAAAATATGTACAATATTTACACGTATATTCATCCATTCACATGCATACAACTAATACTTTTGGGTGCGTAAAAAGGGGCTTTCATAGAGGGGCTGTACATACGTATATCTTCAATACTTAACATGCTTTCTTTAAAAATATTTTTCGTGTCATTTCTTAAAGCATCTTTCATGGAAAAACAGTTCTCTTTCTTTTTCTCATACTTTAGAAAACTCTAGAAGAGCATGAACGTAACACTTACCTGGACTCCATGCTACTTTCATACCATGCAGTCCATTCATGTGCGTGTCAGATGGCAACCTACATGCATACATAACCTTAACGTTAATCTCTATCTAGTGCATAAACAACTGAACTAGAAATAGAGCTATCCTTTACTTAAAACACTCTCCTTCTATCCCGTACTCTTTCACGTCCCCTATGATAAAACCCTTAGAGACCCATTATGGTCTCTACTTCCTTCAACCTCGACGTTCTACTTCGAGTGATTTCTTGCTAGGGTGAATCCATGATTCACCTTAGGATTAAGGCACTAAGATCTCTATCTCATTCTTCTCATTAACCACATTCCGACGTATGACTTAGACTAACTAAGTCACGCATCCCATTCTTAGACAGTACTCTCATCATTACCCTTATGTATCTTAGCTTACTCTACTTCTCATGATCATCCATACTCGTTATACGGCTCCAAGCCACTCTGAGGCTTGAGCACCGTGTAGCCATGCTTAGGACAGATTACCCATTACATATGGTGAATCCGTCCGGCACGTGCGTCTAACCAGACAACACACGTACCTTACTCATTTATCTCTTAAGACCATCATTTAATACATTGGTCACGGACTCGTATGGCGAGCGCCATACTCCGTTACCAACCTTCTCATACCCGGCTAGCAGGACTCTTCATGCTAGCCGTGCCTCATGACAGTTCATCCCAACACTTGACACGATGGGACGCTGTCCATGAACACACCTTACGTCACGCCACATAGCTTGAGACTAAATCCCAAGCTATACCGTGACCCTATCACAACACCTCACATGCATCCTAACCCATCACAGTATAGCTTCATGATTGACCACGTCACTTCATGACTTTGCCCAATCATGCTTCAGCTGCACTGTTCTGATACTTCTTGGCCACTTAGCACATACTCCTGGCCATAAGCCGACTACACGGCGACGCTCATCGCCGTAGACTACAGCCGTATCACTACTACGGCACATACCACAACACCTTACATCACGCCATATAGCTTGAGACCATTCCCAAGCTACACCGTGACCTTGTCACGTCACTTCTGACATTCCGCTACGTCACCTATATGTCAATCTCCAACTTGTCACGAGTACAATTCCTCATGTACTCCCGTCACATCGTGACACCTCGTCACGTTCCCGCTACATCACTCTTACGCTAACTCTTCACCCGTCGCAAGCACGACCTCTTAATCGACCACGTCACTTAGTGACGTTGCCCAGTTATGCTTTCACTACGCTACTCTGATACCTTCTAGCCACTTTGCACTTATTTCTAGCCATAAGCCAGTCACATGGCGACACTCGTCGCCTTGGACTATAGGCCGTATCTCATACTTCAGGACATTGTTCCACAGTTCCCGACACCAACCTCAAGCCCATTTCCCATCAACTACGCAATCACCTTTATCTTTGCGACACACCACACGGTGTATCGCTGCACCTCATGGAGTATACTCCTCATGTACTCCCTTCACAGGGCAACGCTATGTCACTGCTATGGCACACATGCCATATGGTGCATCACTCTATTACAATGGAGTACACTCCACGTGTACTCCCTTTATAGAACTATGCTACATCACCACTATGGCACACACGCCATAAGGTGCGTCACTCCACTACAATGGAGTACACTCCATGTGTACTCCTTTCACGACGCTTCGCCATATTACTAATACGGCACACAGGCCGTACTGTGCATCGTTTCCCAACATGGAGTACGTTCCACGTGTACTCCTTTCACGATATTATGCCACGTCACCACTATGGCATACACGCCATACGGTGCACCATTTCACCACATGGAGTACACTCCTCGTGTACTCCATTCATGGCACTACGCCACGTCACCGCTATGGCACACACGCCATACAGTGCCTCGTCTCACTACACAGAGTACACTCCACGTGTACTCCTTTCACGTGCACTATGCCACGCCACTAATATTGCACATACGCTACCACCACACTTCATAGCACAGTCCACAACACTACACAGCACACTTCCCAACTACGCTCAACACTTCATTACATCATGTCACACTGTCACTACATAGCGAATCCTATAATACTAGAAGCACAGTCCACAACCTAGTCAACTAGCTAGCATTTAACATTTAATATAAATAGCGAGGGATAGAGAGTTACGCCATCGACGGGATAACCCGTGCGTTGCTCACTAGCCGTCACAGCGATAACGTCGAAAGGAACGTACGGGGTGGCTACACCGCGTACAGTGGTTGTTTAAGCATTTGGATAGCTAGGTGTGGTCTTGGAAGGGCCTAAGGTGGCCTTGATGATGCTAGAAAGGAGTGTATCGTGGCGGATCTCACCGTATACAGTGGCGGTAAGTCACGCGTGGTGACTGTCCACCACGTGCAGTGATTACCCACCACGTAAAGTGGTGGTTTGGGCCTAAGGCTTGGCTAAGGGAAACTACTAGAGGAGCCGTGGAGGCTTAGTGGTGGTCGTGCGGTGGTCCGTGGTGGTGGAAGAGGGGCTGCCGTGCACTGTGAGGGGGATAGGTGCCATGGGAGAGTGAGAGAGAGTGTGCGTGCATGGGGGACAGATCGGGGCCAAGGGTGGTCCGGTTGGCTTCGTGGTGGCCTGAGGATGCCGGAGAGGGTGGTCACTCGCCGTGGGTGGCGGCGTACGGCGGTGGAGGAGGGGAAAACCGTGCTGTGGAGAGGGGGACACCGGGAGGTGGAGGAGAGGCCTATTGGCCATGGGTTCATGGGAGGAGGAATCGGGAGACCTGAGGAGTCTCGTGGTGGTGGCCGGTGGCCGAGGTGACCGCGGACGGCGACGCTAGGAGGCTGCACAGTGAACTTGTGCATGGGTTTGCTGTGCTCGTGCATGGTGGAGGGAGGTGACTGCATGGGAGGGGCTGAGGTCGCTGGAGGGGGTCGGTTGGTGGCAGGGGAGGCTGCCGTGGGAGTGGTAGAGCCGGAGAACGGCGCTGTGGCTACTAAGCCCATTCTGTCTTGCACCATCAAGGGAGGAGGAGGGGCGAGCGTGAGGGGGCAAGGCCGATGTTGGGAGACTCGCAGGAGGGAGGGGAGGCCGGTCGGAGGACAGCGGCGCAGAGCTGGGCTGTGGAGGAGATCGGGTGAAAGAGAGAAGGGTCACGTACACTGCAAGCCGAGAGGGAGGAGAGAAAATGGGGGGGAAAGTGAGGGAGAAGAGAGAGAGGGCTGGGGTTTTATGCTAAAACCTATAAAACCCAATCTCTGGGGGTCTATAAAATGGTCTATGATGACCCTTAAACACTAATTTAAAAACACATAAATATTTATTTAATTAAAAGCATTGAGAGGAATAAAGTTAGAATATTATTTAAAATAATATTCCTTCATCATTAATAAAATGATGAAGTGTTACTTAAAATATTTAAAAGAATAAAACTATTAATTTAATTAAAGATTCCCTCATTATTTAAATCACATAATATTTTAAATAATTGGAATCATTTATATAAAATGATTCCCATAATTATAATATTTTTGGAGCTCTTCAAAGATATTATAATTTAGTTATTTAAAATATTATTTAATTAAATAAAAATGAGAATATTCCATTTAAAATTCACAAGTTTAAAACACAAAGACAACTTTAGAAATCACGTAGTATTTTTAAAAACACGCCATTGCGATCTGGCACATGAAACGGGGTTCTTAGACACTAGAGGGGAGGAGCGGGCTGTCTATCACATCTGACGTAATTGCTTACGTCAGAAATGAGGAAGGAAGGAAGGAAGGAGCAGGGTGTTACATTAAATGCTTTGAATTTGTGACGAAAATGCCATGAAATACTCTTATAAGTTTCGGTTTTCACATGTTTAAGATTGATGGTTTATGCAACATGAAGTTTTGTCTTAAATGTGTCTTGAATGCTTTGGACCTTAGCCAAATGTTATGATTCCATGCTTTTTTCGCTATGCTTCGATTCCTATGTCATATGCTTAAAGATTGAAACATGTTTAAGTGATGAATCTCATGATTTTTGCCCCTATGTGTTTCTGCCTAAGCATGTTCCCATGGTTTCATGAATGTTTTTGAATGTTTCATGTGTTTCATGTAATCATGCTATGAATTGAAAATGTTATGCTTGGTTACTTCATGCATGGCATTACATATGTCACATGTCAAGTATAAGTACGTAGGTCTTAAGTTCCATGTCACATGCATTTGGGAAAAATATTTAAAAGTGTTTTCTTTTTAAAGAAAAGAGTCTAAATGTTTTATCACGACCTCAAGTGCTAGGATGGGGGATTGTCCTAGTGGAACTCCTCTGTCCACTCTGGAGTGCTTAAGAATGGAATGGTCTTGGGTCGATAAAAAATAGTCGACGAGCCTCGAATAGATTCTTTTTAAAGACTGCCGAAACGAGGGAGCACCTAAGGCTGGTGGGTGCATAAGGCATGTAATTTGATGAAGTAAGGTCGAGTTAATATGATTCTCTGATTAACTCGAGCTGTAGGGATGGTGGTAGAATCCCACCTGTGATTCCTGCCTACAGATTGTTGATGGTGCGGTAACTAGCAGGAACACGCGGTGCAAGGAGGGGAGCCGTGCTGTGTCCACCTTATGAACAAGAATAACAGTTCATAAGAAAATGATCACTTGATGAAAATCTCATGATATGAATAAGGATCACTTGATTTAAATCTTGTGATATGTTATGATAAGAAAAGTTATGATTAAGAATCAACAAGAAAAGAAAGTTAAAGAAGTTTTTTTGAAAATGTCAAAGTCTCTGTTACAAGTCTTTTGAAAATGGTCAAATGCATATGTCAAGTCTCTGTTTAAGTCAAGTACATGTCCATGCACGCATTTCATGATGTGCCTCTTGTATGCTTGCGTTAACTATTGTATGTTGTGTGATTACTTGCTGAGATTTTTTGAAATCTTATTGTGGTAGTTTACACTACCATTCTCTAACCAGAATGGTAGAAGTTGTTACAGGAATAGAAGACGATACCTATGACGAGGAGGAAGAGAACGTCACCTTTTCTGGAGTCTTTTGGCGTCTAGCACCTGATGGAACTTTAACTATGAAGGAAAAGGAAACTTAGCTATTTTGTGAAAGAACTTATGCTTTAGACCTTTTAAGAGAATATTTTGAGAAGGCCCCATGTTTTGGGTGACTAAATTTTATTACATAATATTTTGGGATATTTTATCTTATGATACAGTTTTATGGTCATGGTTAAAGTGTTAATGTTATGTTAGTATGGTACCATGTACTTTGCAATTGCAGTTTGCGTTGCTTAGAACTTCTGACTTTTATTATTTTTCCACTGCTATGATATTGCATACTGCTAGTGTACTTAGGTGCATAGCATATTACTTGTCATGTACGAGGAGTATGTAGCATTGTGTTACATGTCCCAGCGTTTCAGTCACCTTCCAATCCCAAGCGAGGGCTGGGGGTGCCACAAAGCATGGTGCACATGCACACGATAAAGCTTTTATAGTGTTGGATCTCTGTTCTAGGGGCTAAAAATCAGGAATTTAGTTCAAGTTTATTGACTTGGGATTTGGGAGAAAAAGATCTTTATTACATGATATGTTCTCTATTAGATATTTTTGTTTTGTCATTCTTGTCATGTTTTTTAATAGTTGGGTGTGCAATTTGTTTGGAAGTTAACATTGGAACTCTAAGCGAGGTACTTGGTGAATGATTTGGAGCAAAGTTTGGTACAAAGAGTAAGTCATTTCCTACAATCATAGGTAAAGGCAAGATGTTTTCCACTTCATCAAACATAATTGATATCTCATTGTAATGTCCTAAAAGAAATTCAATAGAAGGAATTTCTTTGGACTCTTGGTATGCCATGAAAGCCTAGGAATTTCATGGATTGAACAATTAGTTAGGTTTTGGTCCTTTAGCAAAGTCGAACTATGATATGCTAAAGGGATGAAACGTCATTTGGATTTTTTTGAGCACTTGGGATCAAATTAGACTAAGTAGATTGCACCAGTAGGTTCATATGATGTTTTAGGATTTTATGGTGTAATAAGAAGTTTCATAATTTTCAAGCGCCAAATGGCCCAATCAGAGAGTGCCCCATCACCAAGCAGCTCTCAGATCACCATGTAGGATTTCCAAATCAGCGTAGGATCATTAGGAAAACTAATGGACACATGATACCATCACCACTCTCCATTTGGAACCCACTTTACACATGTCAAGTGAAGTACACTTGTGTAAGGAGGTTGAGTGAAAATCAATCAAGCTATATGCTCTCTACATGGCCATGCCTTTCTTACACCCACCACACCATTTTACCCTTACACGTACTTCTTGGTCATCTCTCAAAGGAGGTTTGAGACTCCAAACCCCTAGTGAAAACTAAAACCCCAAATTGGTCAAACTTGGCTGGACAACCTTTTTCTCTCTTAACTTAAGCAAGTTTTAAAAGCAACCATCACACCTCCAAGTACTTCTCTTATACCCTAATCCCCTATTTTACACCCTAGTATCATCCATGAGCAGCCCCCAATTGAATTGGAGCTTGAAACCCCAACCAAATCCCAAACGATTGGACTCTAGGTTGGAATGGGGTGCCATGGAATTGCACCAACCGAATGCCCCAACCCCTTGGCTTGTGGAATGGCATATTCCACAAGCCAAGACTCTCATGTTTGACCACTTCAATGACCTAACAAGTGCACTTATGTAAAGCCCATATAGTGGTCTTACACTCAAGCAAAAATCATACACTTCCTCTCCCTCACTCAATCGGTCAAACTCAAGCCAACCACCCAAGATCTTTGTCCAAGCTAGCAAGCAAGCTTCCCATCACCTTGAATTTCCCAAACTGACCCCTCAAGTTGAGAGCAAAACCAAGTGAGAGATTAAGTGAGAAAGAGTTAGGCTTTTCTTCTTGGTGCTCAAAGTTTTGTAAGTCTAGTTTTCCCCACCACTTCTATTCTTGTTATGTTATACTAAGTCATGATCTTGTTAGTTGAGTGTCGGATTATTTTCCTTAAAGTCTTGGTGGTTGAATATTGACAGTATGGAAGTAATGTTTCAACTAGCATGCTTTGTTTGCCAGGGAGATTTTGAGTTGAAGTGTTGTTTGGTCTTGGATATTTCGGTTCTAATGATGTTAGAGTGTAAATCTTTTGGTTGATTTATAGCACAAGAGGTTTCATTAGAAAAATTTGCATGCTCTATTTGGACTATAAAAACTGAAACCTTTAAGCATGAAGTTCTTTGTTTAGGCTTATTCTTTGAACTCTAGAATCTTGGATTGGTGAATGGATCCTATAAAGTCTTGATAATAAGAGTTGAATCTATGTTTTGAGTTGTGTTTTGAGACTTGTAATTAGGGTTTAAGTTGAGTTTTAATGAACATCCAAGAACACATGGTTTGATGCAAATTTTGAGAATCATGACATGTTACTTGTTTTAATATTGAAATTTGTTATTATATGTTTTAAATTGATGCTAAAGCCTCACTAGGGCATGTATATGAAGTGTATGGATGATTTAGTTCATGAAAACTTAATGCTACCTAAGGATTTAGTCAAAATAGTCTAGAACAAATCATGTATGATTCGGTTTAGGGCTTATGGCATAAACCGATTCCGATCTCTCTGTTGTCTTAAATTTTATTGCTTGGTGTTACGTATTATCAAACTAGGAATGAGTATTGGAAGCTAAAATTGGTGATTTTTTAAGGTTCTCGAAGTCATTTGCAAGAGAAATGTTAGAAATGCCACTTTAGGGTTTGGATTGCATAGTTATTGATACTTGGAATGGATTGCTTCATATGTCAAGTACCTGACCATGACGATTGTATGAATGGTGTCTTAACATGTTACTTAACGAGGAATTAAGAGTTGGTCATGTTACTTAACTAGGAATTCAAAGCCTGTCACGTTTATTAGTCAAGCATGAAATGTTAAATTTTATCATGACCCTAAATGCTAGGATGATGGATTATCCTAGTGAAACTCCCTCTGTCCACTCTGGAATGAATAAAATGGAGTGTAATCTCCTGGATTGATAAAGACACGTCAATAGGCTTTGAATGGGTGATGAGTGCACGAAAGTGTACTCTAAACATTGCTAGTTTAATTGTTCGCTATAAAGAGAAATACCTTGTGCTCAATCGGAAAAAGTGCCATTTCATGCTATCCTCAGGTATTGTATTAGGTCATGTTGTTTCAAAGGGTATAGAGGTTGACCAATCCAAGATTGAGTTAATCTCAAAGCTCCAACTCCAAAAATTGCTAAAGAGGTAAGATCCTTCCTTGGTCATGCTGATTTTTATAAAAGGTTTATACAAAAATTTTCTATGATCTTACGATCTTTGTGTAGCCTTCTTGTTAAGGATGCCCCATTTGAGTGGACAGATGCTTGTCAAGATGCGTTTAAAATGCTAATTGACAGATTAACATCCACACCTGTTGTGCAACCACCTTATTAGAGTCTTTCCTTTTAAATCATGTGTGATGCAAGTGGCTATGCAGTGGAAGCGGTACTTGGATAGCAAGAGGAGGGAAAACCTTATGTTATTTACTATGCTAGTAGAACTTTGAACACCGCTCAAATGAATTACTCTACCATTGAGAAAGAGTTGCTAGATGTAGTATTTGCATTAGATAAATTCTGTGCTTATTTGATTGGATCACCTATCACTATATTTACAGATCATGTCGCTCTTAAGTACCTTCTCTCTAAGAAGGATGCTAAGGCATGACTAATCTGGTGGATTTTGATTTTGCAGGAATTCAATCTCATAATTAAAGACAAGAAGGGTGTCGAGAATGTGGTGACTGACCACCTTTCTAGGTTGATGTTCGAAGATACTAGCACTACTCCACCTATTCAGGATGGCTTACCAAATGAACAGTTATTTGCTGTGATTCACCTACCATGGTTTGCCCATATTGTGAACTCTTTGGCTGTAGGCGAGATTCTTTCTATTTGGAGTGCATAGGACAAATGTAAGTTTAAGGTTGAGGTACATAATTTTTATTGGGATGATCCTTACTTATTTAAATATTGCCCCAACCAAATTATGAGACGAATTCCTGACGATGAGATTGTAAGTGTTCTTAACTTCTGTCATTCACATGCATGTGGAGGCCACTTTTCTACCAAAAAGACTGCTGTAAAAATTTTGCAATGTGGATTTTATTGGCCTACCTTCTTTAGGGACGCTAACAATTTTTGTCATTCATGTGAGAGATGCCAAAAGCTAGGTGCCTTGTCCCGTCATAATATGATGCCTCTAAACACAATTTTGACTATTGGAGTCTTTGATTGTTGGGGTATAGATTTATGGGACCATTCCCCCATTGTTTTGGCTACCTTTATATTCTTTTGGCTATTGACTATGGGTCTAAGTGGGTTGAAGGTGTACCATGCAGGAGCAATGATCATGCTACTGTGGTGAAATTTTTTAAAGAAAATATTTTATCTCGGTTTGGTACACCAAGGGTGATCATTAGTGATCAAGGCACCCAATTTTGTAACCGTTCTTTTGAGGCTTTGATGTGTAGGTACGGTGTGGTACACAAGGTTTCTATAGCATGCCAGCCACAGACCAATGTATAAGCAGAGCTTGCAAATAAGGAAATTAGGGCTGTAAATGAACCAGTATACTTGATAGCCCGCTTGTTACTCATTCGATAAAACTCGAATTGAACTCAACTCGTGAAAAACAAAGCTTGTTCATGAAAGTAGATACCCGCACAATTTGTTAATGATACATACATGACAAAACTCGACTCGACTCGGCTAAGGCTCGTTAAGGCCCGCTCGTTTATGCTCGAGTTGACTCGTTAGCTCGACTCGATTAAAAAATCATTCATATATTGATAAATATATACATACACCTATGTAGATATACATATATATGTATTAGCTAATAATATAAGCAAACCACTTTTATAATTAAATATATAATATGTAATCCATTTACTTATGTCTATATAGTGAATATACTTTATAGGATAAAATTTAATAGTTTCATATACTAATAAGTAGTATGTGGGAACCATATATAAAATAGATATATGCTATCATATTAAGTGTATATATTAATAATATATGTAGGCTAATATATTGTTATTTTGGATAAATATCAACTAGTTGATGTGGCGCCCCCAACTTCCATGTACGGACACACACGGAAATCGAGACACCCGGGATGATAACAACACGGTCACGCACCCCATCGACATATGCTAAGTGTGTGCAATGCAACACGTGTACAATAAAATACGCAGCGGAAATGTTAAGTCAAATAACTAAGTACCAGAGTTTAATACAATATCAGAGTATTGAAAATCCACATGTCAACATAATACAATTTTGTTTACAAAACAACATCAAATCAAATAAAATACAATAAGCAAAAGCAGCAAAAATCTTCAAACACAAATATAGCCCATGTCCCTACTCCTCAGGTGGAGCCGCATCCTCGGGCTCAGCCTCATCAAAACCTGCATAAAAATCTACAGTTCCACGAAAATGAAACCTAGGTAAGTAAAACCCAAAAAGCTCAAAGACAATAAATATATTAAAACAACTAACGCTATGCATGCACATGATGACCCAACCGTAAAAACTCGAGAAAACACATTTCTCGAAAAACATAATTTTTCCACTCACGCCAAAGACACCATTTGGCATAAAACTAAAACCAGGAATAATTCCATTAATTTCAATTTTAACCGTATGCACCATGGCCTCCCCTAGGGACCATCCACATACTCTGGCTTCCCNGCATTTGGCATAAAACTAAAACCAGGAATAATTCCATTAATTCCAATTTTAACCATACGCACCATGGCCTCCCCTAGGGAGCATCCACATACTCTAGCTTCCCATCTTCACCCCACGGGTAACGACCGTGCAAGTGATACATGAGTGACGCCCAGTTCCGTGCCCACCGCGTACATAGCCAGGCATCCTCTGACCCCGGCCAGCCCGAGTAGTCACGGAGTCGGATCGAGAGCGCTACCATCCTGTCCAAGTCCCGGGCAAAAGCCCCAGGGGACGACACTCAGTATATTTCGCTCCCGAGTGTCGAGAGGAGCTCCACCGAGATAATATCCCATCTCAGCTTGGGGGTGATACACATGCACCCATAAAACCTTAAACACAGTTTCCTCAAAACACACACACACCCACGCATGCATGCACAATGCCATGAAAGCAACAAATAACCACAACCAACAGTTATCAGCACAACCAAATAACAAATTCATAGTTTATAAAACAAGTTAGTGCAAAAATATATTAAAGTCTTAAAAGTCTTTTGGAGAAATACTTACAGTGCTTGGAAATAATTTTAGGAGGATCACGGAGGAANTACGGGTAACGACCGTGCAAGTGATGCATGAGTGATGCCCAGTTCCACGCCCACTGCGTACATAGCCAGGCATCCTCTGACCCCCGCCAGCCCGAGGAGTCACGGAGTCGGATCGAGAGCGCTACCATCCTTAGTATATTCTGCTTCCGAGTGTCCAGAGGAGTTCCATCGAGATAATATCCCATCTCGGCTTGGGGGTGATACACATGTACCCGAAAACCTTAAACACAGTTTCCTCAAAACACACACACCCACGCATGCGTGCACAATGCCATGAAATCAACAACCAAACATTTATCAGCACAACCAGATAACCAATTCACAGTTTATGAAACAAGTTAGTGCAAAAATATATTAAAGTCTTAAAAGTCTTTTGGAGAAATACTTACAGCGCTTGATAATAATTTTAGGAGGATCACGGAGGAACTGGAAGCACCAAATCAGCAACTCCACAGTGTAAAAACACTGTGGCTGAATACACTGTAAATTCAAATTTACACGGAGTCAAACGAAGACTTGAAATTGATAGGGTAGGGCCTAATGAGGTCGGTGAAGCTAATGGTAGTGGTGGTTGGCCGTGAATGGCGGCGGAAATGGGTGGTTTAAGGCCGAGAATTCCAAATCGGAAGTGGAGCTCGCACAGGCGTCTCCGGCGACGGATTGGGACTTGGTTTGGGTGGAAAAGATTTCTGGAGGGCCGGTGATGAAGTGGTAGAAATTTGGTGGCCAATGGTGGCCGGACGGCGGCAGAATGGGAGGAGGAAGCTCACGACTTCGCACGGCTCTCGGAGGCTAACGACAGCCCGGCGTGGGCTGGGATTTGTAGGGGTGGCTCGCCGGCAGGTGGGGAAGCCGGTGGTGCCGGCGGTGTTGACCACAGCCAGGCGGAGGCAGCGCTGGCAGCTGAAGACCGGAAACACATGCGAGAGGAGAGAGAGAGAGAGAGAGAGAGAGAGAGAGAGAGAAACGGGCTGGGCGAAACCGACGGGGAAGAAGAAGAAAAAAGAAAGAAAAGAAAAGAAAAGGAAGAGAAAAAGGAAAAAGGAAAAGAAAAGATGGGGGAAAAGAAATGAGGTCAAATCCTCACCACTTTCGAGTCACAACTGCTCCTCAAAAACATTATTTTTAAAACAGTAAATTAAATAAATAAAAACAAACTCAAAACTAATTAAAATAAAATATTAAACTCCAATAATAAACATACTTTAAAATAAAAGGAAATTAAATCGTAGAACACCAATTAGAATCATAAAAGCACATTAAACTAATCTCTCTTAAACACGTTTAAATTAAATTAAACGGCTAAAAAATAACTATTAAAATAAAAAAAAACCCTTCAATAAAAAGCACGTAAAAACCAGGGTGTTACATTAGATATTTTAATTATTTATAAATTTTTTAAGATTTTATAATTCAATAGAGGTTCTACTTGTTAGTTATATAAATTCAATATTATATTTTTTATTTTATTTATTTATTAACTATTAAATCTTATTAAAAAAAAACAATTCGAGCCTGGCTTGACTCGAACTCGTTTATAGGACGAGCTCGAGCTCGAGTTGAGAGTTTATCTTATCGAGTCGAGCTTGAACAAAGAATAAAAAAAATCTCAATCTCAAGTATTTTGAGTCGAGCAGAGCTCAGCAAGCCAAAGACGGGCTCGGCTCGGCTCGATTATAGCCCTAAGGGAAATTAAGCAGATTTTGGAGAAAACAGTTAACTCCGATCGCAAGGATTGGTACTTACGCCTATTGGATGCACTTTGGGCATACCGTACAACTTTTAAACTACCATTGGAATGTCACCTTATCGACTTGTTTTTGGAAAACCTTGTCATTTACCTGCAGAACTTGAACATAAGGCTTACTGGGCTATCAAGGCCTTTAACTTTGATTTAAGTGCTGCAGGTAAGCAACAAAACTTCAATTGACAGAGTTGAGTTGAGGAATGATGCCTATGACAATTCTAGAATCTATTAGGAGAAGATGAAAGCTTTCCATGATAGTCGTATTGTGAGAACACAGTTTGAGCCTCACCAGCAGGTCAACTTATATGATTCCAGGCTGCATCTCCATCCAGGTAAGCTACGGTCTAGGTAGACCGGTTCCTTTATCGTGAAACATGTTTTTGAGAATGGAGTTGTAGAGGTTGAAGATCCAAAGGATGGGTGTGTATTTAAGGTCAATGGCCAGCATTTGAAGCCACTTGTGGACTGTTTCAATCCTGCAGAGGAGAACACTCTTCTTGCAGACCATATTTATGAGACTTAGTACCATTGCATGCACCTTTGTAGTTAGTTAGCTTGTCAGCTTTTGGTTGGGGGGTGGAACATACCCAAGTGCATAATTTTCACATGACTAAAACTTTGACATCTAGACTAGATTTCAATGTATATCTTTTGTGTCTATTCTTCTACCTTAGTTCTCTATTGAGATACTCTCATAATTCTCTTTGAGCGCAAACTAAGCATTCGTGGTAAGATGGATGTTAAACATGTACAATTAGCAGACATCCTTGAATATTAGTTGCAACTTCCACATGAGTGACTATGAGAGATATTCCTTGAGTGAAGTTCATTGACTTATACATGTTCACCCTTTTTACTTGTTTAATTATTGAGAATGTCATTACATGGTTTGTGGCATGTTGGTTGATTATACTTAGGAGATGATGAAGGTCAATTTAGGATGAAAGGTTGTGAATTCTTTTGTAACCTCTGGCATGTATTTATAAGCTCTTGTGAATTCTTTTATCTTCCCTTGTTTTCTTTAACCTGACCTTAGCCTCATACAACCTTTGATTATTGACATCTTTTTTATCCTAAGTGGATTTGTGGTAAGAGTTGTTGAATTCTCAATAATTTACATTTCAATTATGGAGTTCTATGTCGGTTTGTCATTTTGCCTATATATACTTATACATTCTATGCACTTGAGTTAGTAGCCTTATTCTGTTGTTGAATATGTGGGAGGTGGATTAATACTTTTGTTGAGGGTGTGCTCGAAGTTGTATGTATTTGGGTTGTTGGAAAGATGGCTATGACTTAGTAAACAAACACAAATTTTGAGAGTTGTTTTGATAGACAAACTTTGGTAGTACTACAGATCTCTTATGAATATGTTGCTTGATATGTCTAGATATTACTACCTTGTTTATGTGGAAGTTTTACATTTCATGTTGGGGATATTTTTCATTCCGCTACCTTGATGCTTGGATTACTAGAGACTAGCAATAATTGGGGGGTGTGATGAGTGCACGGAAGTGTACTCTGAACATTACTTTTATGAGTTTAATTGCTAGATTATATTTGTTATTTGGGTATTTTCTTCATCTAACATGAGTGTGCACGAAGATCAACCTAGGACTCTACATGAGTACCTTCACCCTACACGCACAACAACACCATCATGCATTATATTTCCACCTAATATTCCCCCAATGGATTTAAAACCAGGTATGATACAACTTCTCCCTACTTTTCATGGTTTGGAGAGTGAAAATCCATATATGCATATTAGGGAGTTTGAAGAGGTTGTTGCTACATTTCATGGTCAACCATGCTCAGTGGCACCGGAATCAAACAAAGCACATACCGCATACTGCTTCAATCTTATTTTACCTAAAGAGGTAACTATAATTACTCAAAATTCCCAATTACAAGCTATCTATGACTTAAGGCAAAGTTGGGAAATATTACCAGTAATTACTCCACATCTGCTATTTCGTCAGCTTCTAGGTCTACTTCTTTTGGCGTAATAGCATAAACCTTGGCTTTTGCCACAGTCTTGGGTTTAGCATTTGGCGTTGACACTCCTCTAGGCGTATTTTGCAGACAATCCTTGATCATATCGCCGGTCTAACCACATCTGAAACATGCTCTTGAGGCTCTACGACATTCTCCACTGTGCCTTTTCTCGCATCGGTGACAAAGTGGTGGCGTGATGGGTGCAGTATTTCCAGATACTACTCCCTTTCCTTTGTTTGAAGTTACTAGGGTCTTTTGTTTCCCCACATTACCTCTTGGTGAATAAGGAAACCCTGTTTTCCTATCCACTTGAGCTTGTGTAATTAGTCTCTGTTGCTCCGCCTCTGCTATCGAAGCTACATTGACTAGCTCCTGGAAATTCTCTATCCGTAGACATGCCACTTGATTTCGGATACAAGGTTGCAAACCGTCGTGGAACTTCCTTGCTTGCATTCTCTCAGTACTAATCAATTGAGGTGCGAACCTCCCCATCTCCATAAAACGAGCAGCATACTGATCGACCATCATATTCCCTTGTGTCAGACTTGCGAACTCCAAAGCTTTCTGATGCTTAGCCATTTCTAGAAAGAAACGATTATCGAACTCAGTCTTGAATTGATCCCAAGTAAGCACCATCAAATCTCCTAATTCTCGGGCCAAAAGCTATTGCTTAGTATCCCACCAAATTTCAACTTCTCCTTGTAGCATGTGTCCCACGTACTAGACCTTCTGCACTTCAGTGCATCCGCTAACTTCAAAAGTTCTCTCCAGGTCCATAAGCCATTTGTTAG
The DNA here is from genome assembly GCA_003123785.1 of Pterocarya stenoptera. NCBI lineage: Eukaryota > Viridiplantae > Streptophyta > Magnoliopsida > Fagales > Juglandaceae > Pterocarya > Pterocarya stenoptera. The sequence continues at coordinate 59,181 of QEOT01001006.1, read as the reverse complement.
CCTTCATTGGTCCTTATGTTCCACCAAAATTTGTGTATCTATACACCATAAATTTCTCGTAAGTACATCCGGGGTTCTACTCTAGGCGGTACTTGTCTAGCGTTATGTCCTTGTTCCATCTGAGTATGCACTACCTCAGTCATCTGGCGAATAGTTTCTGCTATAGCCTGTCCCCTTTCTAGTGGAGGATTTCCAATCTCCTAATCCCCACCTCTAGGAGATGTGTTCTCACGTCGTTTTCGTACCATGATTTCCTTCACCTGAAAACTCATAAAACCATCGTGGGTCAGTCCCTTCCTTAGGGAAGAACACCTTCTTCCTTTGAACTCACAATTTTACAGGCGTATCTTCTCCTCACTCTAGATTCAAGCCTATAGCTATAAGATCCAAGCCTACCACTACAGATTTCAAACCTAGTTAAGGGTACCATCCAAGACAAAGTGTGGGTTTACCCAGAGACGTAATTGTTATGATACCATGCTCTGTGGAGCTCCTAGCCCCCGTTTGGGATTGGACAATGACTGAATAGCTGAGACATGTAACACAAGGCTACATACCTCTCATACATGACAGATAATATGCTATGCACCTAAGTACACTAGCAGTATACAATATCGTTGCAGCGAAAAATAAATAAAGGTCGAAAATTCTAAGCAACGCAAATAACAATTGCAAAGTACATGGTACCAACTAATAAAACATTAACACTTTGTCCATGACCATAACATTTTAGCATAAGATAAAATATCCCAAAATATCAAGTATTAAAGTTTTGTCTCCCAAAACACATGGGACCTTCTCAAAAATACTGTTTCTCAAATATTGAGGCCTAAAAACCATAAGTTCTTTTCACCAAAATAACTAAGTTTCTTTTTCCTTCATTGTTAAAGTCCCATTAGGAGCCAAGCACCACAAAACTCCACAAAATGTGTCGTACTCTTCCTCTCGGTCATAGGCTTCGTCCCCTATACCTGTAACAACTTCTATCATTTCGGTTTGGGGAATGATAGTGTAAACTACCATAATGAGATTTCTAGAAATCTTATCAAGTAATCACACAACATACAATAGTTAAAGAAAGCATACAAGAGGTACATCATGAAATACATGCATGGACATGTACTTGACTTAAACAAAACTTGACATTTGCGTTTGACCATTTTCAAAAGACTTGTACAGAGACTTTGACATTTTTAGAAAACTTTTCTTAACCTTTCTTTTCATGTTGATTCTTAATCAGAACTTTTCTTATCAGAACATATCACAAGATTTATATCGAGTGATCCTTATCATATGAGCTCTTATTCTTATTCATAAGGTGGACACAACACGGCTCCCCTCCTTGCACTGCGTATTCCCGCTAGTCATCATACCATTATCGATCTGTAGGCAGGAATCACAGGCGGGACTCTACCACCATTTCTGCTTACCACCATCCCTACAATTCGAGATACATAAAGAATCATAATAACTCGACCTTACTTTGTCGAATTACATGCCATATGCACCCACTAGTATTAGGTGCTTCCTTGCTCTAGCATTCTTTGAATAAAACCCATTTGAGGATCGTCGACTATTTTTTGTCGACCCAGGGGTTACCACTCCATTTTTAAGTACTCCAGAGTGGACAAAAGAGCTCCACTAGGACATCCCCCGTCTTAGCACTTGGAGTTGTGATAAAACATTTAGACTCTTTTCTTTAAAAAGAACCAATTTCTTTGGAAAATATTTTCCCAAATGCATGAGACATGGAACTTAAGAAATACATACTTATACTTAACATGTGACATATGTAATGCCATGCATGAAATAACCAAGCATAACATGTTCAATTCATAGCATGATTACATGGAACACATGAAACATCCAAACACATTCATGAAACCATGGGAATATGCTTAGGCTGAAACACTTAGGGGTAAAAATCATGAGATTCATCACTTAAACATGTTCCAATCTTCAATCATACAACATGGAAATTAAAGCTTAGTAAAACAAAGCATGAAGTCATAACATTTGGTTAAGATCCAAATCATTCAAGACATGGTATGGCCGAAACATCATGATACATAGTCCATCATTCTTGAACATGTGAAAACTGAAACATATACAAGTATTTCATGGCATTTTCATCACAAATTTCAAACCTAGAATTCCTTCCATAGATTGATACAAGATCATATTAACATAATCAATCAAGAAATAGCAAACAAAGAAAACATGGCAATGAAAAAATTTACACACAATCATATAGAAACATTATCAAGCTGTAAATCCGAACATTCTAAATTAGAAAAGTAAATAAAAACCTCATTTCATGCTCTTGAGTGTATGTGTAGATTTCTAGGGCAATACTTGTCTACAGCCATTCGGCTTCTAGGGTTTTTGGGGTAAAACTTCTTTATTTCACTCTTAAAGTAAAGCAAAACCCTAAAATAACCAAAGATACAACTAGTGGCTAAAAAACATAGAGGATAAACTCTTCTCTCTACTCAGCCTCAATGGTTTCTTAAGAACCTTAAGTCATTTTCAAGAAATCACAAGAAAGTGTAGGTGTTCTATCTTTCTCATTGTCCAAATGAGATTTGAATCTCATTTTCAGGTTGAGCAAGTGATGTGTGTGTGAAACTTAGAAGGAAAAATCGATTCTTACCTTGACTAGACTTAGTGTGCCGAAATCTCCTCTTGAGATAAGAAAATCCTCTTGTTTGGTTGCGGAAAAAGTATAAGAAAGTGAGAGAATCTTCAAGAAAATTTGAGAGAGTTGGGTGGAGAGAGTGAGAGCATACAAAAATCAAAATTGACAAAAAGGAAAAGTCCTTGGGCGTGTGGTCTTCCTCCCCTTTTTTAGAAAACTCCACATTCTCTCATTAGTGGTTGAAATCCAATGAATGCAAGACAAGTGGCAAAGATTTCATTCCTCTTTTCTCTTCGGCCGGAAATACCTCTTGGGATTCTTCACTTAGATTGCATTGGGAAGGTGCATTTTTGGGGATGGCATGTAGGGCTCCCTTCCCCTGGCCAAATTCCTCTTCTCTTCCCTTTATGCCCTTTCTTTCTTCAAACAATTGAGTGTTTCTTTTAAGGGTAACATGGTAAAATGTCATATGACTCTTCATCTTCCCAAACAAGTAACCTTTGGCATGGATGACAAGTGGCATTAGACATTGCCATAGCCTAGCTGTCCACCTCCTACTTCTCTTCCCAAGATGATGCTTCATTGTGGCGCCCCCAACCCCCGCTTGGGATTGGACGGTGGTTGAAACGTTGGGACATGTAACAGAAGGCTACATACCCCTCGTACATGACAGATAATATGCTATGCACCTAAGTACACTAGCAGTATGCAATATCGTTGCAGTGAAAAATAATAAATGTCGAAATTCTAAGCAACGCAAATAGCAGTTACAAAGTACATGGTACCAACTAACAAAAAGCATTAACACTTTGTCCATGACCATAAGAATTTAGCATAAGACAAAATATCCCAAAATATCAAGTATTAAAGTTTGTCTCGCAAAAGTTAAGACCTAAAACCATAAGTTCTCTTTTTTTATTTTGTTTCATCAAAACATCTGAGATTCTTTTTCCTTCATTGTGGTTTGGGTTTCAAATGCTTCTCAAGAGTCTTATTTTGGTCCCGGTTGTTACGCCGTCTGAACTCCGCAATAGACTCCAATGAAGCGTGCTTATTTGATACGATCACCTATCATTGTATTTACATATCATGCCGCTCTTAAGTACATTCTCTCCAATAATGATGTTAAGGCACGACTAATCTGGTGGATTTTGATTTTGCAAGAATTCAATCTCACAATTAAGCACAAGAAGGGTGTCGAGAATATGGTGGTTGACCACATTTCTAGGTTGATGTTCGAAGAGATACAAGCACTACTCCACCTATTCAGGATGGCTATCCAGATGAACAATTATTTGCTGTCATTCACCTACTATGGTTTGCCCATATTGTGAACTATTTGGTTGTAGGCGAGATTCCTTCTATTTGGAGTGCATAGGACAAACGTAAGTTTATGGCTAAGGTACGTAATTTTTATTGGGATTATCCTTACTTATTTAAATATTGCCCTAACCAAATTATGAGATGTGTATTCCTGACATTGAGATTGTAAGTGTTCTTAACTTTTGTCATTCACGTGTATGTGGAGGCTACTTTCTATCAAAAAGACTGCTGTAAAAATTTTGCAATGTGGATTTTATTGGCCTACGTTGTTTAGGGACACTAACAATTTTTGTCATTCATGTGAGAGATGCCAAAAGCTAGGTGCCTTGTCCCGTCATAATATGATGCCTCTAAATCCAATTTTGACTATTGGAGTATTTGATTGTTAGGGTATAGATTTTGTGACGCCCCCAAATTTCGCTTGGGATTGGATGGACATTTGAAGAGTTAAGACATGCAACACAAGGTTACTTGCCCCCGTTCATGACATATAAGATGCAATGCTCCTAACATGCATCTATCATTATGCAATATTTGTAGTGAATAATTTTTTTTTCTTTAGCAATACTATGTACCAAACTGAAATATCCTAAATACTTAAAACATACTTCATACATAATGACATACTAAACAACTGAGATCACAACATTAGTCCAAAATAGCTGCAATCAAAAGAGTGCTGGAGATTGAAATCTACAAATACAAGTAGTAATCTAAGGTAACTAATGGACTATCATGTATATTGCAACGTCGCTCAGTCGACCGTTTCCAGTTGGTTGATTATTGGTTCTCCTTCAGATCCTTTAACAAGATCTACCATTCGGGGGGAATAGTAGTTGAGACTACCACAGTGAAATTTGATTACAAATCTCAACAAGTTAACAAAAAACCTCCAAATAGGTTAATGATGTATGCATGGCAGTAAAAGCATGAATACATAATAAAAATCATAAGTAATCATAACATAACTTGACATACAACATAACATAACTGACATAACTTAAACTAAAGCGTGAACTGAACTTGACATGCTTAAACTGAGACTTGACTTGACAAGAACTTGATCTGAAACTTGACCTAACATGAACTTAAACTGACTTCTTTACTTAATATGGACTTGGACTTGAATTCTGAAACTTAACTTGACATGAATTTGAATTTGAACTGAAACTTAACTTTACACGAACTTGAACTGACTTCTTTACTTAACATGAACTTGGACTTAAATTCTGAAACTTAACATGACATGAACTTGAAATATATTCTTATCTCATGGAATTACCATGATGCTCTTGTCTCGTTGGGTTACTACGATAACATAGTCTTATCTCATGAGATTACCATGATATCATATTCTTATCTCATGGGGTTACCATGATTTAACAATAACCATGAACTAAATGATAACTTAACTGTACGAAGACGTACATGAACGTAAGTCGAAAGACATGATGTGCTTGACAGAAAATATTTTGTAGCATGACATAACATGTGATAGACAACATTTTTAACATGGCATAATATGTAATAGTTAACATACTTAACATGACATGCTTAAAACAATGAATATTACATGACATGACATACATGTAACAAATGACATACATACATACACTAAAGTTCATTTACTCATCATACATGCACATTAAAATGATAGTAAGTTAAAAGCTAACTTACCCAGATCTTCGCATTTTCTAGACAAAACTCAAGTGCGATCACGAGGAAAAAAGTTTCGAATAAGGCGTGCAACAGAGATCAGAAAAACTGTCCAAGAGTTTCTTTTGTGCTTTATCAAAGAAAAGTGTAAAGAAAGATTGCTTTTTGTGGGAAGTGGACAAGAGAGCCTCTTACACAAGATATGGAAAGTGATAGGATTGGAATAGAGTCTGAGTGATAGGTCTTTTCTGAAGGTGGAGTGTAAAAGTGAAAGAGTGAGGTGACCCTTTAGATTTTTACTTCAAAACCTTCTAGGCCCTCTTTTGGAAAGATCTAGTCAGCCAAGTGGGGGTGCAAAATTTAGCCAAGAAGCAATGCCAAAAGGCCAAATCTGTGGGCCTTAAAGGGCCTAAACCAAATGGGCCTAAATTTTTGGGTTTTAAGAGAGTTTGGGTAGCTATCAAGCCCAAATCTAATATCTCTTGACCCAATCAATTTTTCAAGGTTAACAATGTTGGATTCCAACCATATAGGATTTCAATAGGATAGAAATCCTCTTTGATTTGGCATAATTTGATTGGTCAGATGTAAAAGGGATTTTGCTTAATTGGCATGATCTCATACCTTGATTCCTTCAAATCCATCAAACGTTCCTCATGATGCCAAGTGTCTAATATATTCACTATGTGGGTAAGATCTTGCCAAGTGTCCAAATAAAACTTCTCTAATCTAATTTGGATATTCCACACTGTGATTTTGAAACATTGCAATTGGTGCACTTATCGAGGTTACTATTCACTCTAGAAAAGTGAATCATAAACTTGCACTAAAAGTTTTTAAATATTCATATTAACCTACAACGAAAATCATTTACTGAAATTCAATCTCAAAGTGCCCCTAAAAATAATTTTATAGTTTCAAATAGGTGTTTCATTCGAAAATATGAAAATAGACTTATTGCGCCATAAATCCAAAATAATCAACTAAGTCTAATGACGCAGACCATAACACATTCTGACATTTATAACTACCTAAAATAAAAAGAATCGCACTTCTGGTACCATAGTGAGTGATAACACAGACTATGTTGACAGACTAAAACCTATGTGATTGGTCGATTCGTGAAAACTTATGGAGATTTCACGAGGTTCCTAAAACCAATAGAAATTCACCTTTTAATTTCTAGTGGGCTGTTACAGATTTTATGGGACCATTCCCTCTTTCTCATGGCTACCTTTATATTCTTTTGGTTATTGATAATGTGTCTAAGTGGGTTGAAGCTGTACCATGCAAGAGCAAATGATCATGCTACTGTGGTGAAATGTTTGAAAGAAAATATTTTATCTCAGTTTGGTACACCACGAGTGATCATTAGTGATCAAGGCACCCACTTTTGTAACCGTTCTTTTAAGGTTTTGATGCTTAGGTAGGGTGTGGTACACAAGGTTTCTACAGCAGACCACCCACAAACCAATGGACAAGCAGATTTTGCAAACAGGGAAATCAAGCAGATTTTGGAGAAAATAGTTAACCTTGATCGCAAGGATTGGTACTTATGCCTATCCGATACACTTTGGGCATACCGTACAACTTTTAAACTCTCATTGGAATGTCCCCTTATCGACTTGTTTTTGGAAAACCTTGTTATTTACCTACAGAACTTGAACATAAGGCTTACTGGGCTATCAAGGCCTTTAACTTTGATTTAAGTGGCACAGGTAAGCAAATAAAACTTCAATTGACATAGTTGGAATAGTTGAGGAATGATGCCTATGACAACTCTAGAATCTATTAGGAGAAGATGAAAGCTTTCCATGATAGATGTATTGTGAGAAAACAGTTTGAGCCTCACCAGCAGGACAACTTATATGATTCCAGGTGGCATCTCCATCCAGGTAAGCTACAATTTAGGTGGATTTGTCCCTTTAGTGTGAAACATGTTTTTGAGAATAGAGTTGTAGAGGTTGAGGATCCAAAGGATGGGTGTGTATTTAAGGTCAATGGACAGCATTTGAAGCCACTTGTGGAGCGTGAATCATCCTGCGGAGGAGAACACTCTTCATGCAGACCCTGTTTATGAGACTTAGTACCATTGCATGCACCTTTGTAGTTAGTTAGCTTCTCTATTTTTCTTTATTTTTATTTTTGTTCTTTTTTGTTTTTTTTTTCCTTTCTTTGTTCTATTTTTGTTTTTGTTCATTTTTGTTTTTTTTTTTTTGTTTTTGCAGTAATGAACTCCTTGAGTTGTTTTGAAATTGTCCTTCACTTCCCAGGTGATACATCTCTCACTTCATCTCTATGCGCTTGTGCTTCCTATTTTTTTCATTGAGGACAATATTAGCTTTTGGTTGGGGGGTGCAACATACCCAAGTGCATAATTTTCACATGACTAAAGCTTTGACATCTGGACTAGATTTCAATGTATGTCTTTTGTGTCTATTCTTCTACCTTAGTTCTCTATTGAGATACTCTCATAATTCTCTTTGAGCACAAACTAAGCATTTGTGGTAAGATGGATGTTAAACACGTATAATTAGCGGACACCCTTGAACATTAGTTGCAACTTCCACATAAGTGACTATGAGAGATATTCCTTGAGTGAAGTTCATTGACTTATACATGTTCTCCCTTTTGACTTGTTTAATTATTGAGAATGCCATTACATAGTTTGTGGCATGTTGGTTGATTATACTTAGGAGATGATGAAGGTCAATTTAGGATGAACGTTTGAGCCTTTCAAGCTGTCCCATGTTTTATCCATTAGAAACCATTTTGAGCCCAAATAAAAGGGGAAATTAGCCTTTTTTTTGTAAACTCATGTTTCTCTCACCCCCTCCACATTGGAGTTGAGCCTAAATTATTATCTCTTTCATGTATGTGACAGGGATGTTAAATGTTGATCTGAAAACAAAAGGAAGCTAAGAAAATGGATGTACTGTGGTGGTTTCTTATTGGTGCTGGCAAGTTTGTTAAAAAGGATTAGATGATTCAAGAAAAGAAAAGAAGAAGAAAAAAAGGAAGAGAGAGAGATGAAAAGAAAAAGAAAGAAGAAAAAAAGAAGAAAAAAAGGTACAATAAGTTGAGGGAGTTGTGCTTAATGTTTTATCGTGTGAAGTCCTCTAGCATGTATTTATAAGCTCTTGTGAATTCCTTTATCTTCCCTTGTTTTCTTTAACTTGACCTTAGCCTCACATTTGATTATTGACCTTTTTTATCCCAAGTGGATTTGTGGTAAGAGTTCTTGAATTCTCAATAATTAACATTTCAATTATGGAGATCTATGTCTGTTTGTCATTTTGCCTATATACACTTATATCTCCTATACACTTGTGTTAGTAGCCTTATTTTGTTGTTGAATATGAGAGAGGTGGATTAATGCTTTTGTTGAGGGTGTGCTTGAAGTTGTGTGTTTCGGTTGTTGGTAAGATGGCTATTGCTTAGTACACAAACACAAATTTTGAGAGTTGTTTCAATATACAAACTTTGGTAGCACTACAGATCTCTTATGAATGTGTTGCTTGATATGTCTAGATATTACTACCTTGTTTATGTGGAAGTTTTACATTTCAAGTTGGGGATATTTTTCTTTCCGCTACCTTGACGCTTGGATTACTAGAGGCTAGTAATAAGTGGGTTGAGGGGGGTGTGATGAGTGCACGAAAGTGTACTCTGAACATTACTTTTATGAGTTTAATTGCTAGATTATATGTGTTATTTTGGTTTTTTGATTATGTTTTTCCAATTTAAACATTAATTCCATAGTGTCCAAGTTTTGATTCAGTGTATAATGTTTTTATTGTAGGAATGAATTTAAAAATGAGTAAGTTGAAGTCTGGCTAATAAGGAAGAAAAGAACAATCAATCAAGAATTTCATACGTCCAAAGTCAAAGAGATCCGCGTCATAAACCAGGAAGGAAAGAGCAATTAATGCAAAATATTCGGAATCCGCAGCTTCTCTGAGTATCCATCAGTATTATGGTCATATCTTCCTTGTTGATTTCCAATTGAGGCAATTCAAGATGCGTTGGTAAGAGAACTCAAAGATTTGTTTCAGAAATAGCAATTTTCTAATTCGGCCGTTTACTAAGCGAAAAAGGGCTCGCAATCTACACGTGGGAATCTAGTGTATTACCTACTAGAGTTTGCACGCGATTTTCTTTCGTAATTGGGATGACTCATGAAAAAGTGAGAAAAATTGAGAGCCAAGGGGCAGAAAAGTAGAATCCCTTCTTGTTTTGGTAGGGAGGGTGCTAGGGTTTGGAGATAGTTATCTTCTAGAAAAGGAATTCTTCTTCTTTCAAATGGAGAGCTAATTCCTTAGTGAAGCTAGGGATGAACTTGCTTGAATGATGATGATTTTAATTCTATTAGATTCATGTATTAAACTTTCCTGTTGATACAATTCTTGTTTATCATCTCTTATTAGTCTTTCTTGTATTTGGATAATTTTATAGCTAATGCTTTTCATAGATTCAGTCAAGTTTTCTCTATGGGATTGTTGAGGTGTTTATGTTCCAGGTTTGGTTGTCAATCTTATTGGTGTGATTCTCTGTTGCAATATTGCTATTGAGTATATTGTTGTCTTTGAATCTAAGTCTAATAGGATAGCAATCCGTGCTTTCAAAAGAAAAGTGATTTTCAAGTATTACATTTGAACAAATTGGTTATAAAGATATATTTTCCGATTAGAGAGTTTGGTGTTATGATCTCCAATTGAGTACCCAATGAATCTTCTATGAATAGAATTATCAAGTTCAACTAAGGGATTCTCGATGCTTTGCTGCTATTAATTATGGTTAAACCTTTTCATTATTACGTTTTGGCTCTTCAATTTATTTCTTTTCAGAAATGATTCATCTTACATTGCTACTTTGATTTTTGTTCTCTTAAATTTTTTTTATCTCTTTTAGTGTTTCTACCATCTCCCTATGGAATCGACACCCCAATCTATATTGCGATAGCCACGTTATTCTTTGGGCGTAATCAGAGACCAAAAGATTTCTGAGGCAAAGTCGAAATCACCTAATGCTAGTGGGTGCAAAATAAGATGCTACGGTGAAGGCGCTACGATCTGCCACAATCTAAAGGGTACTCATGGTGAAGGCGTTACAAACTGCTTGAGTACTCTTTCCCTTTGATGACGTACTCACAACTGGTGTACAGACCTGTGATGTGATGCGGTATCAACAAGAACACAGAGTTGATGGGGAACCGTAGAACATCCATTCTCTATAAATGCAAGATTAATAATGAATGAAAGTAAGCATGTCATAAAGTATAAAAACTCTGTAAGATATGAATAAGAATAAATGAATATGTTCATGAAAGCAAGCATATTATGAAGTATGAAAACTCTTATGTTGATAAAAGTTATGTTTTTATACAAGTAAGTCCATGTCAATCATGCATATATCATAAATGTCATGTTTATTATCATGCATTCTTTATAAACTGATGGTAGCTTAGACAATGACTTGTTGAGATTGAAAAATCTCATCGTGGTAGTCTCAACTACTATTTTCACTTGAAATAATAGAAGTTATGTCAGGATCAATTGGAGCACAACTCCCCAAATTGGATGAGGTCGAGTTGGCCCGGACAGACCGTAGAAGAACTGCTAGAGATTATTCTCCAATTAATTAAGGTGTTCTTACTTCCGTACAATGTTTATTTTGTGATGAAGGCTTTTTTGGACGAATGAAGAATTTGGTTAAGTATGAAAAAAATAAAAAATAAAAAGTTGTCTTTGAATTTAGTTATTCTGGTACAATGTATATTGATAAAAAAAAAAAAAGAAAAAAGAAAAAAAAAATTCACTGCAATTATTGCAAGCAGAGTTTGGAGGCGTCACTACTCATCCCATGGTTCCCTCGTTGTCACTATAATTTAATAAATGGGGTACCAAACAGACCATAAAGTCCAAACTCAAGCATGGAAAGTGACCCCATCCTGTGGTTATCATCGCCCGTATATATTTGCCTGCCTTCCAATTAGTTTCCGACCAAAATCGACGAGAAAGGAATGACGCCCAAAAAGCTAAAGAAAGAAGGGAAAAGTCTGAATTGTTGTGTCTGCTTTCTGTCACAATGAGTCGGTGGGGTGGTAGGACAACAGATCATCAGCACTACAAGTCTACAAACATCTTGATAAGTTATTTTTCTCTCGATTTTTTATTCATTTGATAAATGGAAAGCTTATATGAACATATATTTGTACGCGTCATATTGAGTTGGAGAGTCGCTGAGGTTGAATCTTAAGTCTGGTAGGAAGAACCGAAGAAGACCAGCCAACTTGAAAACTGTTCTATTTCATATAATATAGAATCTATAATATATATATATATAAGAAAATTTTATATACTATACTATCATCTCACTTTCATTCTACTATATAAGATGTAGTATACTTATCACCATTAGATAATCTTTTATTAGATGATTCTTTATCATTTAATGATAATAAATATGTTACATCTTACTTAGTGGAATAGAAATGAGATGAGAATGTGGTGTACAGTATTACTCATATATGGACAGTGCTAACGTGCCGCGCAGCTTTGACAGCTAGGTGTACCAATTAGCACAAACCTTTCTTTTCATTTTTTTTCTTCTTTTTATTTTTACATTTTTTTAACATATTTAAATATTTAAAAAAAATAAAAAAATATAACAATACATTAAAAGTCATTTTCTTAATTATTAAATAAAAAAAATTAAATACATAAACGATCAAAATAAAAGACAAAATCAAGCGACTTACTAACATTTTCCCTCATATATTAAACGGCATCATGCTGGTCGGCTCTACTTTTTAAATTCGTATAATATGCAGTCAAGGGTAAAGAATCTGAAAAAAATTATTTTTCTCATATTTTAATTATGCAAATCATTTGGGTTAAGATAGCCTCACACACCATCAACTTATGTGGACACTAACGAATTAAGATTGTCAGAAAAGTCCTGGTACTTGGTCCTAGAGAGTAGCTATAAACCATACATGGATTAGAGCTTTATATTTTTTTGGCTTGCATTTTGTGATAAATTTGATTTGAAAAAACAAACAAACATTTTACATATTTTTAAACATTTATTGATAGATAAATGATATTTATAGTTATAGAAAATGTAAGTTCCGTGCACTAAAAAAATGATTAAATATAAGATCCAAAAAAAATCATTTTTCTAACATATGCGTTCGTTTGTTTTCATAATTTCTCTCAACTCATTTCATCTAATCATTATAGTTTTTTCAAATTTTCATACAAAATAAAATAAACAATTCATTTTTTTAAAATCTCAAACAAAAATAATATTAAAAAAATATATTTTAACAATATTTTATTTAACTTTAAACTTTAGTTTCAACTCATCTCATTTTATATCATTTCATCTGTAAAATAAGTTAGGCGAAAACATATCTAATATTATTGTTATTGACAAGAAAAATGATAGGGAGCTCGATTTAGGCTCCCGTTTTTGTTGCCCGATTGGGCATTTTAATTTTTTTGTAGGTTTCTTTTTTACTTAGTGTTTAAGAAAATATTGTTTAGTAATATTGTGAATTTTTTTAATTTTTTTAAAATATTTTAAAGTGTTAAAAAAATGATGTGAAAAAAATAAAATTTTTTTTTTAGTATTTTTTTTCACATCATTTTTTAATACTTTAAAATATTAAAAAAAATCATAATATCACTAAACAATATTTCTTAAACACTAAATAAAAAAAATTACAAAAAAATTAAAATGACTAATCAGCAACAAAAAGGGGAGCCCAAATCGGGCTCCCTAACACTGGCCTATTGACAAATCATCTTCATGTTTGACTTCTATTCACAACCGACCATTTCATAAAGTCTATTTATTAATTGAGTCAAAAGGCATGGGCATGGCACAGGTGGAAACAAATGCTAAAGAGAATATAAAAGGTTTACAAATAATCCTAAAAAAAAATTAAAAAATTATTATTAAATATTGATTATTGGATTAATTATCATTCCCGTGGCCAATAGACGTACCAAAGAGTATTTAACTGTACGTAAGTTGGGCACACGTGATAATTGAGGTGTGTTTGTTTATAAGCGCGTGTGAAGAAATTAAAGAAAACGGTGTCGCGACAGCTGGGGCTGTGGCTGTTGTGTGTTGACACTGCTTCTACCAAAAAACCAAGGGGTGTGAAGTGAAATATCCTCCAAAATTTATAATTCTAATAAGACACGACACAAGCTATGCGTGGGCCACTTCTGTCTCCATGAAGTCAGTTCCCACACCTTACAAAATCAAAAACTAACAGAAAAATTTCAGTCCCCTCCTGCAAAAAAAAACTCAAAAATATTTGTCAATGATTAATAAAAAAGTTCACCCCCTTTCATTTATGGTCGAATTTTCATTTTATTAGTGTTAAGATATAAAATAAATAAATAAAATTTATCTATTCCTATCAGTTTAAGTTTTTAGAGACAAGTGGTGATTACATATATTATCAGAGTCTACCATAAGACGAATGAGAACCCACACTACTTATCCCCTAACAAGGATCAGAAACAAATACTAGCCTACACGTGAGAAATAATGTTGAGGAACAATGTCACATTGCCTTTGGACAAGGTCTTAGATATGTTTATAAGGAATGAACAATTCTCTCTTGTAGAACCGATTTTATGAGATGAGTTAGACCCATAAATTTATTTAATCAGTAACTTGTTGTTGCTAATGATAGTCACACCATTAACCTCATAATATTTTTATAGATCATTTATAAATATATTTGATTAATGCATTACATTTAATCAAATTTAAGATAAAAAATATATATATATATAACATTGAAGATGATCCAATAAGAGTGAGTGGGCATAGTACTGTTTAGATAAATTCTACATGAAAATCTTACACAACATATTTCTACCTAATCAATATGCAATGTTTTTTCATTTTTATTATTCTATATTAATACTTAAATATGTATGTATTTAACTATGATGACAAAAATGATAAATCAGTACATGTTAGTTAGATGGATGCATATGGTATAACACTTGCTTGAAACATTTCTTGTACTCTTTAAGATCTAATGTAATTTTGGTCATTTTACTGATGCGATGGCTTTGCTGGTTGATTGCTCTTCTATTACTCCTCCTGTAGAATGGTTCATACCCATTCGATGTTTCCTTTGCCTATCTATCTGGTCATAACTCAGACAAGAATGGCCGGCAGGAATAGCTAGGTGGTGCCTTCGTAAGGGAACATTGAAACCCTTGTGGTACAAATGCGAGGAAACAATCAGACAACGTGTTGCATTCAGACTTGTCCATATTGTCTGAATGCAGATTCATCGCATTTCTCTCTCCTTTACTGTTCCAATCACTCTACCCGCATCCCACAAAATTCGCAATTAATCTATATAACACGGATAAATTATATTTCAAATTTTATAAATACTTAATTTTATATGTATGTTTTTGTTGAAATGAAATATTAATATTAATATTTGACTACTTAATATTTCAAACTATTAAACTTTTTTTTTGGTTAATATGTAATTTTATTTTACGAAAATATTAATTTTCTTATATATTATTAATTAGCATATTGATAATAAAATATTTTATATTAAATCCAATTGTAATTATGAATGACTTATATAATTATCATTGTACATGAAATTGTCGCACATGCACATGACGTGCTGGCCTGTGGGACTACTGCCCTAGCCCACGCTTAGGTAGCTTTATTTAGGTCACCCAATGAGGTGGCGGCATTGTCCACCCCTTTGGGTGGCCATCCGTGGCTAACCTGGCCATCCTTTTTTATTCAATTTTTTTTTTTCAATCTTGTATTAATTTTTATTTTATTTAAAACTAAGTCAACATTAGCAGCCCAATTTCCTTTTTTTTTTTTTTTTTTTTTTGAAATATCCCAATTTCCTTTTAATATATTGGAAATTGGATTGTCTAATAAGGTGTTTTATGATGATAATTAGGAAGTTTTTCAAGCATTGAGGGGAAGAGAGTTGAAAGGAGATTATATTGGACATTTGGAGGAGGTTGATGCTCCATGTGTGCTCCTTTAAAGGTGAGTCTTCTTGTCTGGCTTTTTAATTAATGAAAAAGATTAGGACAACGATTTTCTAGAAAATTCGTTTTTCTTCCTTATATGCGATGGATGATGTGGAGGAAGTGTACTGTACTTTTGATAAATAAAACCAAGGGTTTATAAATGCAATTCTGAGAAGCTTAATTATAATATATTGTTCTTTCGAAGAAGAAGGCCAGTGCATCATGTGGAAGAACGTCCCTAATATTAGCTTTGTTAAAAGCTTTTGATTCTTTTAAAAGCTGGAAAAAGTGGGAACTAGTGTGGCAATGCTTTGTGGGTGCAAGGGTGTTGAAACATGGCATGATTGTCCCAGGATTACTACAAATGACCCTGATTTTTATTTTTTGTTCTTTGGTTCATCCCTCCTAAGCTTTTATTTTGGCTGAGTACTGGCTTTGAAGGATGATTAATCATGCCTTCGAGGTTGCAAAAATTAGGAGATTTAAATGTCCAAAAGATTGTCTTGAGATTATGTTGGAAATATTTTCAAAATATTTAATTATATATTATATTTATTAATAATATTTTTGAGTTGATTTTGGAAGTTATGAATCATTTTGGAAAGAGAAGATCTGAAAAGTTGATATAGATTATAATATTATTGGGTCCTTTTGACGGTAAGGGTTTTTAATTTCCCTTCACATGAGAAGTCAAGCACCCAGGGGGCATGCACATGCGTGAAGCACTGCAACGCATGGCTCATGCTTGGGTGCTGAAGAATTGCAACGCACCAGGGGCCTCTACTATGCACGAGGCGCTACAATGTTTGGAAAAAATAAAACCCACAAGGTGCGCCTGCCGTGACTCGAACTAGTGTCAAATAGTTGGTGAAATAACAAGGCAACCGTTGGACTTAGACCTTTGGCAACCGGCATAATATATATGCCTATTCCGAACAGTTTTCAGAAAAACAAAAAGTAATAACTTTTCATTCGCAACTTTTAGTCATCTATAAATAGACCCACTGGCCTACCATTTTAGGATCCTAGAATTAGAATTTCAAATTCTCTCTTTCCCGTAATTTTTCACTTCTTCAAAACTTGTTAGAATCTGTTTGTTCTCGAGAGAACCGATTTCTAATTTCTTGGTTGAATAGTAAAATCTGAGGGTATTCAGGATCTAATTTCGTGTGTGTAAAACGCAGTTAGACAAACAGACTTGTTCTGGGCTTCATTGTATCTTGGAGGCAAATTCGTTTGTAACCCGTGTGCATACTGTTATTGGTGGGGGCGAATATTGTCTTAAGGAAAGCGACATTGTAACGCGCCTTGAAGCAAACTTTTCTCTCACTATTGTCTCTTTTGCAGCCCCTTTTGTACCAACAATCTTAAGATAATATTTCTAATAGCACATAGTTTGAGAGAGTTTGTTGCGGACTTTGTCAAACTCGAACGCTTTGATGGAGCCAATTTTCAACGCTGGCAAAAGAATATGCACTTTCTCCTGGCCAGTCTTAAAGTTATGTATGTTCTAACCACTCCTAGGCCGTCTGCAAATGAGGATGAGTTAATTGCTCAAAATAGGGCAAGAATCAAATGGAAACAAGACGACTACATCTGCAAGGGTCACATCTGCAATGCAATGTCTGACACATTGTTTGACGCTTAACAGAACAAAGTAACCGCCCAGGATCTAGCGGACGCTCTTGAGGCTAAGTATCTTTTAGAAGATGCTACAAGTAAGAAATTTCTCGCTACCAAATTTTTCAGTTATAAAATGGTAGACTCTAGGCCTATTGTTGAATAATTCATTGAAATTATGCATATTCTTGATCAATTCACTCAACACAATATGAAGATGGATGATTCTATATCAGTTTCATCCATTATTGATAAACTTCCTCCATCATGGAAAGACTACAAAAGAAGTCTAAAGCATAAAAAGGAAGAAATGTCTCTGGAAGATCTAAGCCAACATCTTCGTATAGAAGAGGAAATAAGGCTTAGATATGGTAAGGAAGAGCATGACTCTTTGGCCTCCAATATGCATATGGTAGAGGAAGGGAAGACTCACAAAACTGGACAACCCAATCAATCCAGATATGAAAACCAGAAAAGAAAGAGTAACTTTGGAAAAAAACAAAGTTACTTCCAAGGCAAGAATCAGAAGAAACTACGTGTAAATTGCTTTCATTGTGGAAAGCCAGGCCATTACAAAAGAGATTGTCGTTTCCTTAGAAAGAAACAACAAAACTCTGACTCCAAAGAGAATTTTGTGGCCATGATTTCTAAGGTCAACATTCTCGAAGGAGACAACTCTTGGTGGATTGACTCAGGAGCAACAAGACATGTTGGCAAAGACAAGAGTTTGTTTAAAGAGTATGAGTCGGAAGAAGATGGATGTGTTATCTATATGGGAAATTCATCCACTGCTACAGTTAAAGGCAAAGGCACAATAGATTTGGAGTTCACCTCTGGAAAAGTGCTTACTCTCAAGTATGTATATCATGTACCAGAAGTTAGAAAAAATCTTGTATCTGGTAGTCTTCTGAATAAGTAGGGGTTTAAATTAGTGTTTGAGTCAAATAAATTTGTTATGACCAAAGGGGGTAATTTTGTGGGGAAGGGATATCTGAGTGAAGGCATGTTCAAACTCAATATTAATAATAAAGTGAATGTTTCTGCTTATATGCTTGATTCATATTATTTATGGCATTGTCATTTAGGACATATTCATGCTAGAAAACTTGATGATATGGTAATTTAAATTTAATTCTTAAATATGCCAAAGATATGATGATAGATAAATGTAAAATATGCATGCAAACAAAAATTACAAGAAAACCTTTTTCTAGAGTAGAAAGAACTTCATCTTTATTGCAATTAATACATAGTGATGTATGTGACATGCATAGCACGCCTACTAGAGGAGGTAAAAAATATTTTGTGACTTTTATAGATGATTTCTCTAGATATTGCTATGTTTATTTGATGCATTCGGAAGACCAAGTTTTGGATAATTTGAAGGCATATAAAAATGAAGTAGAAAATCAATGTGACATCAAAATAAAATGTCTTAGATCCGATAGAGGAGGTGAATATCACTTTCCTGCTTATTGTGAATCTGTAGGCATTATTCATGAAACTACTATGGCTTACACTTCACAATAAAATGGAGTGGTAGAAAGGAAAAAATAGAACTTTAGTAGAGATGGTTAATGCCATGCTTACTAATTCTGGTTTAAACAATAGTTTTTGGGGAGAAGCTATGCTTACATCATGCTATATTTTGAATAGAATACCCCACAAGAAAACTAAAATTTCTCCATATGAATTATGAAAGAAAAGAAAAGCAAACTTAAATTATCTTAAAGTTTGGGGTTGTCGAGCCATAGTTAGGTTACCTGAACCTAAGATAAAGAAGTTAGGACAAAAAGCCATTGAGTGCCTTAGGTTATGCACATCATAGTATTGGCTATAGATTCCTAGTTGTAGAACCTAACAGTTCTGTTAACGTCAATACAGTGATTGAATCCAGGGATGCTAAATTTTTTAAAAATAGATTCAATGCAATTCCACTTTTTAATGATAAAATAATGGAATTGGACAGATCACTTGAAAATAATAGTGAATCTGGTGAACCATTTGAACCAAGAAAGAGTAAACGAATCATAACTGAAAAGTCATTTGGACCAGACTTTGTTGTGTACTTGGTAGAGGGTACAAGAGATTCATCTTGTAACCAAATCATGATTACACATAATGGTGAGAATGATCCTTTGACGTATGAAGAGGCTATGAAGTCTCAGGATGTAGCTTTTTGGAAAGAAGCTATTAATGATGAAATGGATTCAATCATGGGTAATAATACTTGGAAATTAGTAAATTTACCCCCTGGTTCGAAACCTATTGGTTGCAAATGGATTTTTAAAAGGAAACTAAAAATAGATGGAACAATTGAAAAGTTTAATGCAAGACTAGTAGCAAAGGGTTTTATCCAGAAGGCAGGGTTAGATTGTTTTGATACCTACGCACCAGTTGCTAGGATTGCTACTATCAGAACTTTCATTGCCTTAGCAGTCATCTACAAGTTTGAAATCCATCAAATGGATGTTAAGACTGCCTACTTGAATGGTGAATTAGAAGAAGAAATTTACATGGAACAACTGGAGGGGTTTGTCATGCTTGGCCAAGAACATAAAGTTTGTAAATTGGTTAAGTCACTTTATGGACTTAAACAAGCACCAAAACAATGGCACGAAAAGTTTGATAAAGTTGTAGTGAACAATGGTTTTAGGATACATGAATCTGATAAATGTGTCTACAGTAAGTTCAATGGAAATAAATGTGTTATAATATGCTTATATGTAGATGACATGTTGATTTTTGGCACTGATAATATAAGCATTGAAAATACTAAGAAATTTTTGTCATCAAATTTCAGTATGAATGATTTGGGTATTGCAAACGTGATTTTGGGTATTAAAATTATAAGAAATAATAATAGTATAGTTCTAACCCAATCACATTATATTGAGAAAATATTGAAAAAGTTTAATCACCTTGATTGCAAACCCTTGGCTACACCTTTTGATTCAAATTTAAAATTGTATCCTAATATAGGGAGAGCAGTGGATCAACTTAAATATGCTAGAGTTATTGGTAGTCTAATGTATGCTATGACATGTACTAGACATGATATTGCATTTGCAGTAGGCAAACTTAGTAGATACACTAGTAACCCTAGTCATATTCATTGGATAGCTGTACAAAGAATTTTCAAATATTTGAGAAATACCATAAATTATGGTATTGAGTACAGCGGATTTCCTTCGGTAGTAGAAGGATACATAGATGCCAGTTGGATAACTGAGCACGATGATCACAAATCAACCAGTGGGTAGATTTTCACCTTTGGTGGAAGAGCAATCTCCTGGAGATCCAAGAAGCAGACATGCATAACTGACTCTAACATGGCAGCAGAGTTTATAGCATTGGCTTCTTGTAGCAAAGAGGTAGAGTGGCTGAGAAACTTATTGATAGAGATTTCGATTTGGCCAAAACCAATGTCACCAATATCTTTACATTGTGACAGTCAGGCTACACTGTCGCGGGCCTATAGCTATATATATAAGGGCAAGTCTAGGCATATTGGTTTAGACATAGCTATGTGAGGCAATTACTCACAGATGGAGTAATTACAATTGATTTTGTGAGATCTTGTCAAAATTTCGCAGATCCATTAACTAAAGGACTTGTAAGGGATTTGATGTGGAAGACATTAAAGGGGATGGGTTTAAAGCCTATACAATAAAATCACCAATAATGGAAACTCGACTCAACTCTTGAACATATCAAGACTTGAGTTCAATGAGCAAAGTACATTATATGTTTTTGATTTGCAAGCACTGTGATATTAAAATTAAGTTTTCAAACTAATTTAATCATCCCAAGGTTTGAAGTGTTTGGTACTATAATGAAAAGGAGAAGTTGAGCAAAAGCTCTTAATAGACTTATAACATGGTTATGTTAAAGTGTTTAGTTACATGACACTTTTGATAAGTCTACCTATATGAGTGTCGGGGGTGGTGCCGCCTCCTATGCGAATTAGGCTTTGTCTCTAGAGCGCTCATGAAACTAGGATATTGACACAAGGCCAATCCACGTGTCGGCTTTTATGAACTGCCCAAAGAGAAGAAAATTTATATGTGAGATATATCCGGTTAATCTTATAGAATCGCTAGTTCAAAGCATATCTACTATGCCATTTTGGTAAGTTTTGATGTATTTTCACTATGTGAAGGTTCAAGTTCAAAAGACACCTTCATTTATATATAAATTTTCCTATTCTAGTTAGGATGTATTTTGAAAATGGTGGGGGATTGTTGGAAATATTTTCAAAATATTTAATTATATATTATATTTATTAATAATATTTTTGGGTTGATTTTGGAAGTTATGAGTTATTTTGGAAAGAGAGAAGATCTGAAAAGTTGATATAGATTATAATATTATTGGGTCTGTAGGTGATCACAAGGCATTCACTGGCTTGGTGTGTTGGTGCCATTTGTGTGCTCTGAGGGGTTGAGTTTGAGTCACCCCTTTGACAGTAAGGGTTTTTAATTTTCTCTTCACATGAGAAGCCAAGCACCCAGGGGGCATGCACATGCGTGAAGCATTGCAACGCATGGCTCATGCTTGGGCGCTGAAGAATTGCAACGCACTAAGGGCCTCTACTATGCACGAGGCGCTACAACGCTTGGGAAAAATAAAACCCACAAAGTGAGCCTGTCGTGACTCGAACTGGTGTCAACCAGTTGGTGAAAAAACAAGGCAACTGTTGGACCAAGTCCAATTGTTGTGTCATTTGGCAACCGACATAATATATATGCCTATTCCGAACAGTTTTCAAAAAAATGAAAAGTAATAACTTTTTGTTCGTAACTTTTGGCCATCTATAAATAGATCCATTGGCCTACCATTTTAGGATCCCAGAATTAGAATTTCGAATTCTCTCTCTCCCAAATTTTTCACTTCTTCAAAACTTGTTAGAATCTGTTGGTTCTCGAGAGAACAGATTTCTAATTTCTTGGTTGAATACTAAAATCTGAGGGTATTCAGGGTCTAATTTCGTGTGTGCATAACGTAGTTAGATAAATAGACTTGTTATGGGCTTCATTGTATCTTGGAGGCAAATTTGCTTGTAACCTGTGTGCATACCGTTATTGGTGGGGGCGAATATTGTCTTAAGGAAAGCGACATTGTAACGCACCTTGAAGCAAACTTTTCTCTCACTATTGTCTCTTTCGCAGCCCCTTTTGTACCAACAGATTAGTCATCTTATCTTGTACATGCCAATGACATTATTGTTTTATAGAGAACCATGAATAAAGGGAAAAGCAAGAGAAAAGGATGTTTGGCCAAGGTGAAGCGTAGGGGGGTAGAGCTCGCAAGGGAGCAATGATAGTAGTGTAAATATAAAGGGAGCAATTTCATCAACACATTCGAAAGAATGTGGTCTTTTTTTAATCATCGTTAACACATTTGAAAGAATGACTCGATAGAATGTCTAGATAATCGTTTTAGTTTATATATAAGGTTTGAGCCTACACACTTTGTACTTTTGATCATTGAGCACAAATCCTGTGCGTGTATCCATATAGATATTGATCTAAATCTATAACTGCCCAATGAAGACCCAAGTCACATACGAATTTATACTCTAAAAAGACTAATCAATTTTATAATTGCAACTCCTTGGAGTCACTATAAAGGTTTGAACTTCTCCCTCGGATGTAGTGTGGCATCCTATTCACCATTTTCATATACACAATATGAGATATTATTGCAAAACTTTTATTGATTTTGTCATAATATTCACCTGGTAAAGAGTTGAAAATCCAAATGAGCTATTATCTATAGAGAAGCAGAGGAAGTGTTTTTGAATGTAATGACTCACACTTATTTCATTTACAATGCAGGTATATATATACAAGTTGAAAGGCTTGAGTTAAGCCTGAAAATAAGGCTATCCTATAACTGCCTAATATATATACATTAACATCTATGAGCTGTACAGATTACACATTAAGAATTTGAAAATATAGAATCAAATTTTTGAGATTTAGAGGCTTGATCTGCTGTGCTTGATTGCGTTATTTTTGGAGAAGAAACAGCTTTCCTTATATGCCCCCACAAGATGGAGGTGCCATCAGTAACTCCAATATTGGAACGTAAATTTTGGAATTTTTGTCGTGACGGAGGCTTTGTAAGCAGATCTGCTAGTTGGTCTAATGTGTGAACATGATTGACAGCTATACGTCTGTTCTTCACAAGATCACAAACAAGTAAGAGATCAATTTCAATATGCTTCATTCATGTATGTTGAACTAGATTTAGGCTGAACTGAGAGGCTCTAATATTGTTGTAGAAGACTTGTGGTGTTTGCATGAGTTTTATTCCAATTTCTTGGAGGAGGGAATGAAGCCAAACTGTTTTAGAGGTTGCTACAGCAAAGGCACGAAATTCAGCTTTTGTGGAGGACCTTGAGACAGCTTTTTGTTTGCGAGCAGAACATGAAATTTGGTCTTTAGCGAGGAAAGAGATCCTCATAAAAAGTGTTTTGCAGGCTATCACAGCCTACTCTATGAGCGTATTTAAATTGTCGGGCAAGCTACTCAAAGAAATAGAAGACCTTTGGGCTAGATTCTGGTGGTGTAACAAAAGTGAAGGAAAAGGCATCTATTGGAAATCATGCAGGTCATTGGGAGAGGTCAAAAATCAAGGGGGCCTGGGATTTTGAGACCTTAGCAGCTTTAACAAAGCTCTTCTAGCCAAGCAACTATGGAGGATGATAAAAGAACCTACCTCAATGGTCTCTCTAGTTTTTAAACAGAAATATATTCAGAAGTGTGACCTCTTGGAGGGATAAATGGATACCTACTCCTGTGACTTTTCAGATTCAGACCCCCTTGAACACATTGGATCCCGAGGCCAGTGTGGATGTTTTGATCGATGAGAGCAGCTATACATGGAAATCTGACTTGGTGGAAGCAGTATTCAATGAGGAGGAAGCTAAAGTTATTCGTTCCATTCCATTGAGTAGTAGAGGGAACAACGATAAACTGATATGGGTGGGATAAAAAGAAAGGCACATTCTCTGTTAAAAGTGCCTATTTTTTCGAATCTATGATTTTGCAAAGAAATGAAGGTGAAGGCTCAACCAGAGGAGAGAATCAAGAGATGTGGAGCTAGGTGTGGAAACTAGAGATACCGGGTAAGGTCAAACTATTTTTATGGAAGTGTCTTAATAATATTCTTCCTACAAAAGATAACCTTTTCAGGAAGAACATTATTGAGAATAGCTTATGTCCAATTTGTATGTGTTAAGTGGAAACACTAGTGCATGTGATGTGGGACTGCCTTGCTACAGCAGACGTTTGGGGAGATGGATCCAGTTTTTTCTACAAATGGAAGCGATATTATATTGAATTTAAGCTGCTGTGGACTGAGATGAGGAACAAGCTAAGTAAAGAGAGGTTGGAGGTGGTTTAACCCCATGGTATCAGCTATAGAATAGGAGAAATGCTCTCATCTTTAAAAATTAGTTCATGCATCCTGGTATTCTGGCAAGGCAAGTTAAAAATGAAATATCTCTTTCTAAGGAAACCAATAAGATCAGTTCAAAGAATGCAACAGATTCTATTGAGAGAGGTTCTGACCTGAAGTGGAAGCCGCCTGCTTGGCCTTATGTCAAAGTGAACTTTGATGTAACCTTTCAAAAAGAAGAGGGCAGGATGGGTTTGGGTGTTATCATTAGAGATTCAATCGACAGTGTGCAAGCTATGGTGACAGGCCTCAAGGATCATATCTCTTCAGCAGCCCAAGCTGAAAGTGTTGCTCTTCTTAGAGCTATGGATCTATGCACAGAGCTTGGCCAAAACCAAGTTTGTTTTGACGGCAATGCAAAGGCAATAGTGGATGCAGTTAACTCCAAAGGTGAAGACAACTCATGGATTGGCCAAATGATAGAGGATATGCAGCTGTTAATGAGAAAGAATCAAGCTTGGAATCTGAGGTTTGTTCAAAGGACAGCAAACAGAGTTGCTTGTATGGCAGCCAAATTAGCAATTAGAGATAGTTGTGAAAAGGCTTGGCTCACAGATGGCTCTCCCGAGGTCTTGAATGTAGCACTGGGAGAGGCAGTCTTGTGTGATGTATTGTTACCTGTTTAATGAATTAATTTCTCCTTTCAAAAAAAAAAAAAAAATACAAACCAACAAAACCCAAGCACGAACAAAAACCAAACCATAAAACCAAAGCAAACACCTTCATATTCAAAAATAAGGGATACCCATCTTTTCAACACGTGTAATCCCTTTTAGACATCATGGTAAACCCAGGTGCCCTTCATAAATATTATTCTTACCCAACTTGCCTTCTCTAGCCAGAAAATCGGCCGCACCATTGCCTTCCCTATATTGATGGACCACCACAAAGTTAACTCCCTCAAGCTCCCCCTATAACTCGTCCCAGTTCTCCCAAAGATACCATAAGGTGCATCTCCCATTCTGGAACCATTCTACCAAAATACGAGAGTCGCTCTCAATAATGACATTAAAAAATCATAGTTGTTTACAAAGACGAATGCCTTCTAAAAAGCGGAGTTGCCCTCCAAAACGAGTTGAAAACGCTGTTTTTGCCATGCCGTTATTGTCACGGATAATGCCCCCACCACTCCAATTACCCAGATTTCCATGGCAACTCCCATCGCAATTTAATTTCACCCAACCTGCAGGGGGTCTGGACCAAATGACTATTTTTGCAGCTTTCCACCTATTTTTGATCTTCTGTGCTTGATTGCGTCATTTTTGGAGAAGTAACAGCTTTCCTTATATTATCAACCTTTCAAGCAAATTAAGGTAAACCTTGCTAGTGGTGAGAAACCAGATTTGTCATAGTCTACATTCTTCAATTGAGTTGTATCCACACTATAAGAAAAATGAGTATTTGTCACAGATTATTTATGACAATAATGACTATTTACGATGAAAATTGATTCATTTTAGTAGTAAATAGCCATTTTGCAGGAAATAGCTGATCACAAATAAATAGTTTTCTTGTAGTGCCACCAAGAGACAAACTTTCTACTTCTTTATTGATGGAAAATGAGAGTTGACAACGATTGAAGAGGTTAGAAATGAGTAGTTGACAAAGAAGCCATGGAGCAAAAGATGTTGGATTGGTCCAAGAAAGTACCAAATCGTTACAGAAAATGAAGAAAAAGACTGAAAATAGTAAAATTGGATAGAAATGATGTGGAATCGCGCCTAAACAACTTAGAACAAGACTAGAAAGGAAAGAAAACAGCATGAAACAAGGATTTTCTTTCCTACATAGAAAAGGTCAAAACATACCAAAAAGATGAAATTAAATTCAACTATGAAGTTGTGTTATAAATGTCCAAAAACTTAAAAATAAAAGTATGATAGAGCTCCCTTTTGCCTATTGGGCCATATAATGAAAACATGTAGCCGGATCAGAAGTTGCACATTCCTTGATCATGGGGATATGATACAGCTTAGTGAGAATCATTTTGGACAGAAATCAAAAGTAGAGTTCATTATTGTTTAAAGCATTAGATTCGAATGATTGATTAATTAATCACCTAAAAAATTGTATTTTATGGCGAAGTTTTTCCACTTCTTTTTTTTTATTATTTTATATTTTTCCTGAAATCGTGTTATATGTTTTGATTAGGTCAATCTCCTCTCGTCCGGAAGAAGGGAAAAGGTGGACTTTTTACAATCTGATCTTACATCTAGGAGTAAGAGAGGTGTTGGGGTATATGTGGAGACTGGTTTTCGAGCTGAAAAAGGTCTTTGCTGAAAGTGTACTCAACAATGCGCTCAAGCGAAGTTTGCTCGACATCGCTAGACATACCGCTCATGCGAAGTTCAAGACTGAGAGTTCGCGAGAGTCTCGCTCAACACCCCGCTCGAGCCAATGTTGATTTGGTTGTTCGCTCGAGGTGCGTTCAACACGCCTATCGAGCGAAGTATGCAAATTTTTCCAATTAGGGTTTCCAGCGCCGTTTTCTATATATATCATATTAGACATGTCTTGCACAACCTTAAGCATATTTTGAGAGAGAACAATTGTCTAGTGAGTGCATATTGTGTGAGAGCAAAAAGCCCAAGAGTGTGTAAGTTGAGATTGAGTGATTGTAATCTACTCTGGTTAATGAGATTTCTGCAGTTTTATGGATGTAGGCAATTTGCCAAACCATGTATAATGTGAGTCGTGTGCTTGATTGTGATTGCTTTTACTTTATTTGTCATCTTTGGTGTGTGCGTTTTGAACAACATTTCACAACAACTGATATCAAGAGCCAAGGTCAGGTCTTAAGGAGAATGATGGCCGGAGATAGAGTGATCGCACCAGGGATAGAGAAGTTCGATGGCATTGATTTTGGGTACTGGAAGATGCAGATCGAGGATTATCTCTATGGGAAGAGGCTCCACCTTCTACTGTTGGAAAAGAAGCCAGAAAGCGTAGATGATATTGAGTGGACCCTGTTAGATCGACAGGTTCTAGGGTTTGGTCTGCTGACCTTGTGCAGAACAGTGGCACACAATGTCAGTAAGGAGAGAACTACGGTGGATCTCATGACGACTTTTCATGTATGTATTTTTTTTTTTTAAAGAGTTACGGTCCCATGTCCATGAGGGACCCTTGCCCAAATTTATTGAGAACCCTCACTTTTGGCAGAGGAAAACTTTCAAAAGAAAAAACAAAACAAACAAATGACCGTAACAACCAGAACCCGAAATAAATAACAACGTAGCACCAAACAAATAAAAAAAACGATGAATGCTGCATTCATAATGCATCAGAACTCTAGAACAAAAATTCCTCAACATCTCAAATAAGGTAGACCCGATCTATTTGTTCTCAAAATTCCTTGAACAAGTGGGGTACTTCATTAAAATGTCGCCACACTCTTGAACAATTTCCAGCAGCCATCTGAGCAAGAAAATCTGCTCCAGAGTTACCCTCTCGGAAAGTATGTTTAAATGTCACTTGCATTCCGGCAATCATATCAATAATAGCATCCCAATAATCATCCAAATACCAAATACCACATCTCCCCTTCTCAAACCATTTTATTATAATAAGCAAATCCATCTCCACTTCTACCATAAGGATTCCCAAATCTTTGCAATGCTTTAAACCATAATAAAGTGCCAAAAATTCTACAAAGTTATTCGTCCATTGTTCTAAATATTTTGCAAAAGCCAACAATAAACTTCCATCATCCCTACGAACAATTCCACCACCTCCCGAAACACCTAGATTTCCCAAGCAACTGCCATTGACATTTAATTTAACCCAGCCAGAAGTTGGTTTTTTCCAGCTAATCAAGGTTGCTTGCTTCCTTTTCAACGGCTTAAAAGAAATATCCAAAGATTGCAATACACGTTCATCTCCCACCTTATAATTTTTTCCAGCATGAATTCGAAAACCCACACAATCAATGGCCGTTTTAATAGACAACCATAAGGACTCAACAGATTTTTTTTTTATACCTTCCATACGTGCATTACATTGCCATACCCAGAGAGACCAATTTAAAATCACTGGAATTACCCCAATAAGTTGACCAGCTTGAGATTTATTAGAGGCTCTTCTCATCCATAATTCCGTTCTTTCTCTCCATGAACGACTTGAATCAAAAGGATTGTTAGGTATGTATGAAAAGTTGTCGGTGAACAATAAGGTGTACTCGATGAAGAAGTTGTTCAATCTGAAGATGTCAGAAGGTATGTCTGGAGCCCAGCACTTGAATAAATTCAATACAATCACAAATCAACTGTCTTCTGTAGATATATCATGAACGGGATCACCCCTTCTCTCTCTAAAACCTCTCCCTTCTCTCTAAAACTTACCCTACTCTTAGATCTTTGTCCAGAGGGGGTTGGAGCTTAGCTCCTTCCCCCTCACTCCCTCTCCCCTCTCTCTGGTTTCTTTTGTCTAGTTTTTTTCTTGTTTTTTCTTTTTCTAGCTAAATAAAGAGAGATTCGCAGTTCGGGACTCGCCGGCAGCCAATAGCCACCACGACCCCACTTGAAGGTTGCCCAGCCACCGATCAGCAAAACCACCGAATGTGGTCTCAACTAGAGTGGCGCGTAGCCCACACGTGTTGGTCGGAGTTTTTGGAGGTCGTCTGTGCGTGGCTCTCACGCGCCACCAAGGAACTCACTGTCGTCGCTACGCGCGGCTGTTCCCGCACCAGCGCCTCTGGATCTCCCTAGCTTAACTGTCGATTCTCCCTCCATCAGTCCTTTTGTACACTGTTTTTCCCTTTTTGCAGTATTTTATTATGTATTTTATTTTATGTTTTGTCCTTTTTCCAAGAAAACAAAAACTAAAAAATGTACTATCTTCGGACTTAGGTCCGAAGGTAGTTCCCCCCTCCGCTTAGGTGGTGTTGAGGGGTTTGGTTCTCCATACTCAAATTAGTCGGGTATGGAGTTTGGATACTGTGCCCTCTGTCTTAGACAGAGATAGACTATCTCTTAGACTTAGGTCTTTAGAGATTTATCTTCTGGACTAAACTATATCAGTCACGGAAGTGTACTGGGATTCTACTAACGTTTGTAATTGGCTTATTCTATAAGTCGACTTTGTATGTCCTCTTTGAATGAATGGAAGGGATCCGTTTTTATCAAAAAAAATAAAATAAAATTGTCTTCTGTAGAGATTGAGTTTGATGATGAGATCAGAGCATTGACTATGTTGGCATCGTTGTCAAATAGTTGGGAGGCCATGAGGATGGCTCTGAGTAGTTCAGCTGGCAAGAAAAAACCAATCTACGACGACATACGTGACATGGTCCTTGCTGACTTAGGTGAGTCATCGGGTTAAGGATCTGCCCTAAATGTTGACAATAGAGGTGGAGGACATGACAGGTTAAGCTCAAAGAGTAGATGCAAGAGCCAGACAAGATCTGGATAGCAAATCACATGCTGGAGCTGTGGCAAGCCGTGCCACATCAAGAAACACTGCAGGTTTCACAGAAGTTCTAATGATGATGCGGTGAATGTAGTGGTAGATGAACTTCATGATGCCTTATTTCTTGCAATGCACAGTCTGGTTGATGATTGGGTGTTGGATTCAGGGTCTTCGTTCCATAGCACCTCACATCGAGAAATCATGCAGAATTATGTTGTTGATGATTTTGAGAAGATGTATGCTGCTGATGGAGAGGCACTAGATGTAGTGGCAGTGGATGATGTGCGCATCACACTTCCAAATAGGGATGTCTGGACTTTACAGCAAGTTAGAGACTTGCCAGATTTGAAGAAATACCTGATCTCTATGGGACAATTTGATGACAACGGTTTTGTATTAGCGTTCTTTGAATGAGCTTGGAAGATCACTAAAGGTGCACTGGTCCTAGTGCATGGTAAGAGATCTAACTCGTTGTATTTAATATCTAGGTCTAGTGATGTGTAAGGAAATATAAGAATGTAAAAGGCAGGCTTGATCGCGCAAAATATGTGAGGAAGCCAAAGTGAGTGTGACAACCCCAAATTCTGCTTGGGATCGGATGGACATCCGAAGCGTCTGGACATGCAACACAAGGTTACCTGCTCCCGTTCATGACATATAAGATGTAATGTTCTTAACATGCATATAGCATTATCTAATATTCGCAGCGGATAATTTTTTTTTTCTTGAGCAATACTATGCACCAAACTTATAATATCCCAAATAGTTAAAACATAATTCATACATACTTAACAAAATAAACGTTTATGATTATAGCACGGGTCTCAGAAGATTGTAATCTCAAAACAACGGAGATCTGGCTCCATAATTACATTGCCAAAATACACTATTGGGCTAGGTCATTGAGTAACTCGCGTAACTTTACTAACGATACCGAAAAATTATCCAAAGACCTAACTATAGAGGATGCAAGCTCCGCGTTGAATCCGCGTCTAGTCAACCCCCTCCAATCTACTAGTGTCTGCTCCCTACTCTGATCCTGACACATCGCCTACCATTCAGGGGAAATGGTAGTCGGAACTACCACGATGAGATTTGATTACAGATCTCAGCAAGTTAACAAGAAACTTCCACACAGGTTAATGATGCATACATGGCAGTAAAAACATGAATGTAAAATCAAAGTCATAAGTAAGTATAACATAAATGACATAACTTGAGCTGAAACTTAGCTTGAGTGACGTGACGTGACATGTACGTGAACTTAAAACATAACATAGACTAGCAACATAGTATTAACGTGAACTTGAAACATAACATGAACTTGAAACATAGCATAAACGTGAACATATATAATTTGAACATAACATGAACCTGAACATAACATAACATAAGCGTGACCTTAAAAATAATATGGATTTGAAACATAGCATGAACGTGAACATACATAACATGAACTTCAACATGAACATAACATGAACCTGAACATGACATGACATAAACGTGAACTTGAAATATAACATGAACGTGAACATGACATAACATAAATGTTAACTTGAACATAACATGAACGTGAACATAACTTGACATGAACGTGAACTTGAAACATAATATGGACTTGAAACATAGCATGAACGTGAACTTGAACATAACATGACATAAACGTGAACTTGAAACATATTCTTGTCTCATGGGTCACCATGATAGAGTAGTCTTATCTCATAAGGTTACCATGATTGCATATTTTTATCTTATGGGGTTACCATGATAGAGTATTCTTATCTCATGGGATTACCATGATTGCGTATTCTTATCTCATGGGGTTACCATGAGTGAGCATTCTTATCTCATTGGGTTTCCATGATTGTGTATTCTTCTCATGGGGTTACCATAATTTAACAATAACCATGAACTGAACAATAACTTAACTATACAAAGATGTACATGAACGTAAGTCCAAAGACATGACGTAGACCATAACGCATTCTGACACTTCTAACTATCTCAAATAATTAAACTCATACTTCTAGCACCATAGTGAGTGATAACACTGACTATGTTGACAGACTAAAACTTGTGCAATTGGTCAATTCGTAAAAACTTATGGGGTTTTCACAGGGTTTCTTAAGTCAATAGAAATTCCACCTATAAATTTCTAGCTGGTTGTTATAGGGTGTCAACTTTGTTGTTCCTTATGAAAGCCGGGAAAGTTGGCTAAGGTTGCAAGATCGGTTCGAGACTGGATACTCCTGGTGTAGTGGTAGTTGTGAGTCGCCCTATGGATGTACTAGCTAAGGGCAAGGAACGTGGAAGACTAAAGTCGGGCTTGACTTCAGTGCATCTTCTGGCTTGAAGACGGGAGTTGTGAGCTATAGAGATGATAGGCTTGGCTGGAAACAGTGGCTGGCATGTGGAGACCCAATCTCCAACTGGGAGATTGTTAGGGTGTATGTGGAAAATGGTTTAGGAGCTGAAAAAGGTCTTTGTTGAAAGTGTACTCGACAATGCGCTCTAGCAAAGTTCACTCGACATCGCTTGACATACCACTCGAGCGGAGTTCAAGTCCGAGAGTTCGTTCGAGTCCCACTCGACACCCCGCTCGAGCGAATTCAAACCCTAGTGTTCGCTCGAGTCCCGCTCGACACCCGATTTGAGCCAATGTTGATTTGGATGTTTTCTCGAGGCGCGCTCGACACGCCACTCAAGCAAAGTACGCAGATTTTGCAAATTAGGGTTTTCAGCACCGTTTGCTATAAATATATCATATTAGACATGTCTTGCACGAGCTTAAGCATATTTTGAGAGAGAACAATTAGCTAGTTAGTGCATATTGTGTGAGAGAGCAAAAAGCCCTAGAGAGTGTGAGTTGAGATTGAGTGATTGTAATCTGCTCTGGTTAATAAAATTTCTGTAGCTCTGTAGACGTAGGCGATTTGCAGAACCACGTATATTGTGCATCGTGTGCTTGATTGTGATTGCTTTTACTTTATTTGTCATCATTGGTGTGTGTGCTTTGAACAACATTTCAAAACAACTGGTATCAAAAGCCAAGGTCAGGTCTAAATGAGAATGATGGCTAGAGATAGAGTGATCGCACCCGGGATCGGAAAGTTTGACGGCATTGATTTTGGGTACTGGAAGAGGCAGATCGAGGATTATCCCTATGGGAAGAGGCTCCACCTTCCACTATTAGGAAAGAAGGCAGAGAGCATGGCTGATGCTGAGTGGACCATGTTAGATCGACAGGTTCTAGGGCGCTGACCTTGTCCAAAGTAGGCAAGCCCATTGTGTCTAATCGAAATATACCCCGCAGTAACCTAGGAAATGACTCATCCCTTCCATAAAAACCCACCTGGCTTGCTCCACCTATTTTCGCAAGGAAGTCTGCTACTTGATAGGATAACCCTTCAAGCTTGTGAAGTAGCTCATCCTAGTAATCCCATAAATACCATAACGTACAATGACGAGCACTAAGCCAGTCCACTATAACCTTCGAGTCACATTCTAAGACAATATGAGAACCACCCAATTGTTTGCACATTTTCACGCCGTGTAAGAGAGCACGCATCTCAGCCTCCGTGTTTGTTCCAACCCCAAAGTCTTTTGAGAAAGCACCAATAAGCACTCCACGATGATCGTGCACCACTACACCACCACCATATGTACTTGGATTACCCCTACAACTACCATCCACGTTTAATTTCCACCACCCCGCAGGTGGCTTTTGCCAAGCTACTAGCTGAACACGCTGACTAGAGCGATGCCGAACTGGGATGTCTAGTTCACGTAAGCATAACTCATTGACTGGGTCAAGAAAGCTGCTATCATTCACAATCGCTCCCAGTCAAGTACAGATAGATCTCCAAATTCCCACCACATTGTCACGAGTCCCTTCCATCCGAGCTCTACACCGTCTTCTCCATAGGCACCAAGTCAAGATGCTTGGAAGCAAACCAATAATTATTCCTTTCTAAGTAGACTTCTTTGCACATGAAAACCATACTATCACTTGACTACACCACGTTCCTGTACACATACACAGAACACCCATAGCTAAAGCAGCCATCCTCCATACCTGTTGTGCCAACTCACCAGTGGCCAGAACATGGTCCAAAGTTTCCACTTGTGGCACCCCACAGCAATCACATTTCGAGGCTAGATGAACCCCACGGCTACGAACTCGCGCATCCACTAAAAGGCACGTAAACCTCACCCTCCACATGCATACCGAGAACTTCCCAAGAAACTTTTTGTTCCACATCCAATCCATCCAAGGGTACTGCTTTCCTTTGACCCGTATAAGCTCCCATGCACTAGCTAAGGAGAACTGACCAGTCGGATTTGGCCTCCAAATTAGCACATCCTCCCTTGTTCTGCCAACACAGACTTTCCTTACAACCTCAGTAGCCAATTCTTCCCCCACCAATTGCACAAGCAACTCAAGATCCCATTGGTTGTCAAGCAAGACATCACTAACCTTCAACAGAGGCTGACCAACTGAAGACACCAGATCACACAACGGCCCCTCGCAGACCCATCTATAGAACCAGAACAATGCCCAACCCTCATTCACCTTCACTTTTGAAAACGCTCAAACCTCTGGCATAACTGAGACCATTGATCTCCATAAATGAGAACTTGCATGCATAGAGACCACCAGAGATAAATGCCTCCCCTTTCCATATTTGTGCAGCATAAATCGAGCCCACAAAGATTTAGTGGACAATAAAGACCATGCCAGTTTCATATGCATGGCCCTCTGCACTTCAGAAAAATTTCTCAAACCTAAACCCCCTTCACTAGTTGGTTTACCAATTCGATCCCAAGCACACCATTTCGTCTTAGCATTTCCACCATGTTAGCCCCAGAAAAAGGTCGATAAAATGTTATTTAACTTGGCAAACACCACCTTTGAAACATCCATGACAGCTATAAGATGAGAAGCCATGCTCATTAGGACGTGCCTTAACAAAACCAGTCGTCCCCCTTGTGATAATAATCGGGCCTTCCAACCAGCAACTTTTGCTCTCACTTTGGTCACCAGTGGATCCAAATAACAAGCCTTTAACCTCCAATCTACCAACGGGGCCCCCAACTAAGTCACAAGAAAATGACCCTCCCTAAAGCCAATGCTCCATAATAACCCACTCCGCCTTGCAATACTGACATAGGGAGCAATAAAAAGAGCAAACTTAGCATTACTAATTCGTTGCCCAGACCATTTCTCATACACAACAAATGTCTTCATCAATCTCTGCATCGATTGCATCATCCCATTTAAAAAAACTAGGACATCATCCACATAGAGTAAGTGTGAAATCATCGGAGTCCCCCTTGGATTGTAAAATTTTCCAATATTTCCACTCTCAAATTTTTGTCGTAGGAGACAAGATAAAGCCTCTTGCATCAAAATAAATAGATAAGGCACTAGAGGATCACCCTGCCGAAGCCCTCTGTTTGACTTAAAAAATCCTTTATATGAGCCATTCATCATTATCGAATACCATGGGGAGATAACACATAATCGAATTAGCTGACGAAAATTTTGAGAAAAACCCAGACCCTCGAGCACTTGGAATAAACAATCCCAGTGTACACGATCATGTGCTTTCGCCATGTCAATGTTGACCATGACATTCCCTCCCCGGGTCTTCTTCTTCAAACCATGCACCATCTCTTGAGCAAGAGATATATTTTCAAAGATACTGCGCCCTGAAATTAATGCCCCTTGTTCTGGAGAAATCAGCTTTGGCAAAATACACATCAACTGTGAAACAATGATCTTTGAGAAGATCTTATATGCCACTGAACAAAGACATAGGATGGAATTTCTCAAAGCTTTTCGGATCCACCACCTTCAGAATCAAAACAATGTAAGACGAGGCATAGAATATATCAATGGTAAGTCAGTACCTCTAAAACAATCCCTTGCCACTTCCAGGACATCATTTTTTTCTGTAGACCAACATGAGGTACAAAGAGAAAAGCCAAACCTATATGGGCCCGGGCTGCTTTGTTGTGGGATGGAGAAAACAGCAGCACGCACTTCCTCCGCCATGGGCAATCTGCAGAGCTCATCATTCTCAGCCAATGACACGTTCGGATGAAGTAAGCCATGCAAATCTGCCCTCTCCGTTTCCATAACCTCTGATAGAAAATCACGAGAGTACTCAACGACTCCCGCATGTACTGCTTTTGGTGAACTCAGCACTGTCCCATTCTCAAGGACCATCTATGAAATGATTGAACTCCGTCGTCTCTATTTGAGTTCTTATCCCCCTCCTTCAGCCACTTCTTCTTCGCTATTTGAGCCAATCGGGCTTCCTCTCTCTTTTCCCATACCTTTAGCTCCAACTTGGATATAAGATACTCAGACTCAATATCCTCCGAGCAATTCAACTGAAGTTGGGATTCCAAGCCTTCTAGCCTACCTTCCAACTCTTTAATATTCTGAACAACCCGACCAAACACAGAAAAATTCCATGCTCGAAGTGAAATCTTGGTACGTTTTTAGTTTAGCAGCTAGTTTCACCAAACTTGACCCATATACAGGCCTATCCCATGCATCCTTCACACAACTTTCAAATGTATCATGTAGGCACCACATGCTTTGGAATCTAAAAGGGGAGGGCCCATACCTGGGAGAGCAAATAGATAACTTAGCCACCATAGGACTATGATCCGAGGACTTACGACTAAGATATTCCAACGGAAAAACCTCATAGAAAACTAAATTAGCGAGAGCTCTGTCTAATCGTGCCCATTGCCGAGCATTTCCTTCATGGCCGTTACACCAAGAGAGTGAATTCCCATGATGAGACAAATCTACGAGTCCACACGCATCAATGCATGCATTAAATTCCTCCATGGCCTGACTTGAACGCGAACGCCCCCTACTCATTCCCTATCTTCTCTGATGACATTAAAATCACCAAGAACCAACCAAGGATGAGCGCCCACACCAAAACCTGCCATAACTCACGTCTTGCAGTTAAAACACACTTCGCGTAAACAAAGGTTACCATAGTCCGTTTATGCTCCAGATTAATCCACCCCGTCACCATCTAGTTGGATGCCCGAACGACTTCAAAGTCATACGGATGCTTCCATAATATCCAAATTTTACCCCCCACATCCTCATTACAATAAAACCCATCAAAACCCAAACCACAAGCAAATTGTAACAGTTTATCTTGCCTTGAAAATGGCTCGAAAAACACAACAATGGTTCCATTGAATTTCCGAATCATTTGCCTCAACTCACAAGTAGAACGACCCAACCCTCTAATGTTCCATGCAATGATGGAACATTAGAACTACTAGTATTTCCATGAATACTATCCGACTCATACCCCTTATATTTAGCTAGATTTATGCCTTGGTCATCCTCCTCAACATCCAAAATAGAATGAGAACAATTGTTTTGCTCAGCCAAAGCCTCCACCTGCACCATGGCATTACATTCCATTTCAAGCACCTGTGTCACCATCGATACATTGCCACATCCCATCCCAGGTGACAAATGCACAGCCGTAGTTATCACGTCTAGCTCAAGGTCCACATAGTCACCACTCTGAACCAGGGCCTGCCCCTGCACCTCAGGGCTTCTTGTTTGGATTGAAGGTAACTCTTCCAACATTCGCTCACAGTCTAACTCTTCTATAATAGGCAGGGTCTGCACATCACTTTGTACCACATCTGCAGGCTCATCCTCAAAATCCACAAGCACTTCCTCAATCTGCACCCTCCCCACCATCTCTCCCTCTCGAATAGCTTGTTCTTCACCTAGCATATCCTGTGTGACACCCACATTGACAGTATTTTCCTCCAGAGCCACCACATTTTCCACCTGAACACCCTGCATCTTCAGCCAGCTGGGTTCGGCCTCCTCCCCGAGAATACTGCCCTTCTTTTGTTTCCCTTGCCAAATTTTCTTAACCTTGCCTTTCATTTCATCCCTGAATTTCTTCGAAACACCCACACCAGCCCTACAGACCACTGACATGTGGCCTTGTCTGCAACATTTCAAACAATAAAATCCCTTCCGTTCATACCTTGCCTCATGGCATAGTTTTTTGTTGCCCACCATAATCGGAAAGCCCTAAACAGGATCCTCTGTTAAATCCACCTCCACACACAACAGAGCACCATAGGCCTGAATTCTAATCAGGGTAGCATTATCCGTTCCCAGATATATTCCAAAAGGTGTAGCAAAGATCTGTAGGCAGTCAGTTCTATAAAGGTGTAATGGCAGCCTTGGTAGAAAAATCCACTACAGAGCCAATGTTGATTCTTTATGTAAATCAAACTCCTTTGTCCATCAGAACAAACAAAATATACAACCCGCAAACAAACGGCCTTTGCGTCCCCAACCATGAATAAAATCACATTCGGACTGCATCTTAACCAGGACATGGTGATCATCCATGACACTCACCGTTGGAAGTTCTAGCAAACCCCAGGCCTATATTATACCTTGCCGAATATCATCAATGGTTGGTTTGGCATGAACAAATTTCAAAACAAGTGCAAAACAAAAATCTTCAGCCACCTTCGACATCTCTGGTTCCGAAAAGATGAACCCAGGTTCACCATACACATCAACAGGATAACGCATTTGCATTTTGAAAGACGGCAGCATAGCCGACTTTGAGACAATCTGAGAAAATGACAGGGCTCCACCATCCCCTACAGTAGCCCCCACCGAGGCTGGGGGGCATGGGGCGCTACGATGGGCTAACCCTAGGCACAAAAACGTACACAAGGCCAATACTGGATATTCTGTAAAAGACAGAGCAAATCACTATCTACAATAAAGTGCACTTGATGAAAAAATTGTTCAATCTGAAGATGTTGGAAGGTATGTCTGTAGCCCAACACTTGAATGAATTAACACAACCACAAATCAACTATCTTCTGTAGAGATTGAGTTTGATGATGAGATCAGAGCATTGATTCTGTTGGTATCGTTGCCAAATAGTTGGGAGGCCATGAGGATGGCTGTGAGTAGTTCAGTTGACAAGACAAAACTGAACTACGACGACATATGTGACATGGTCCTTGCTGAAGAGGTACGTAGGAAAGACTCGGATCAGTCCTCGGATTCAGGATCTGCCCTAAATGTTGACAATAAGGACAAAGAACATGACAGGTCAAGCTCCAAGAGTAGAGGGAAAAGCAAAACGAGATATGAGCAGCAAATCACATGTTAGAGCTATGGCAAGCTGGGCCATATCAAGAAAAACTGCCGGAATCAAGAAAGTTTTGATGATGATGCGGTGAAGTAGTGGCAAATGAAATTCACGAAGCCTTACTTCTTGCAATGCATTGTCCGATTGATGATTGGGTGTTAGATTCAGGGTCTTTGTTCCATAGCACCTCACATTGCAAAATACTGCAGAATTATGTTGCTGGTGATTTTAGAAAGATGTATGCTGCTGATGGAGAGGCACTAGATATAGTGGGAGTGGGTGATGTGCGCATCACGCTTCCAAATAGGGGTGTGTGGACTTTACAACAAGTCAGACACATTCCATATTTGAAGAAAAACCTGATCACTAAGGGTGCACTAGTCCTAGCGCATGGTAAGAGATCTAACTCATTTTATTTAACATCAGGGTCCAATGATGTGTTGGGAAATACAATAGTGCAAAAGGCAAGCTTGATCACACAAAACATGTGAGGAAGCCAAAGGGAGTCAGCTTTGTCATTCTTCATGAAAGCCTGGGAAAGTTGGCTAAGGTTGCCAAGATCGGTTCGAGACAGGATACTCTTGGTGCAGTGGGAATTGTGAGTCACCCTGTGGATGTACTGGCTAAGGGCAATGTACGTGAGACTAAAGTCGGGCTTGACTTCAGTGCGTCTTCTGGCTTGATGACGGGAGTTGTGAGCTCTAGAGATGATAGGGCTTGGCTGGAAATAGTGGCTGGCATGTAGAGACCCAGTCTCTAAGTGGGAGATTGTTGGGGTGTATGTGGAGAATGGTTTTGGAGCTGAAAAAGGTGTTTCCTGAAAGTGCGCTCAACAATGCGCTCGAGCGAAGTTTGCTCGAAATCCCGCTCAAGCGAGATGCAAACCCCAAGTGTTCGCTCAACATCCCGCTCGAGCCAATGTTGATTTGGCTGTTCGCTCGACACGCTACTCGAGCGAAGTACGCAAATTTTGCCAATTAGGGTTTCCAGTGCCGTTTGCTATAAATATATCATATTAGACATGTCTTGCACGACCTTAAACATATTTTGGGAGAGAAAAATTGTCTAATGAGTGCATATTGTGTGAGAGAGCAAAAAACCCTAGAGAATTTGAGTTGAGATTGAGTGATTATAATCTGCTCTGATTAATAAGATTTTTGCAGCTCTGTGGACGTAGGCAATTTGCCGAAGCACATAGCTTTTACTTTATCCGATCTATATCAATATTAATGATTGTGATTGCTTTTACTTTATTTTCTATCACTGGTATGTGTGTTTTGCACAACATTTCACAACAAGAGATTTGTCCCGTAGTTTGAGTTTAGGACTGAGTGGCAAAAAGTGCAAGAGACAGAAGATTTGTGGTCACAATTACGGCTAACTGAGGAAAAAAAATCAATCATTAATATTGATATAGATCGGATGGAAGATATGATGAAAATGGGCGAAAAGAGTTGGTAGGAAAGTTGTGCTCATAGCGTGTGGTTGGGAAGGAGATAGTGAGATCAACCATGGCTATGATTTGGAGAGTAAGTAAAAATTTTGTTTTCCAAGATATGAGTCCAAATCTATTTTCAATAACCTTTGAGAAGACGATGGATCGAGACAAAGTGCTAGCTTGAAAACCATGGCTATTTGATAATAACCTGTTCATTCTCAAACCCTTTTATGGACTTACACCCCAAAAGCATATGAGTTTTGATTTTGAGGACTTCTGGATCCAAATGCATAATCTACCACTAGCATGTATGACAAGAGAAATAGGGACACAAACTGGAAAAACCATTGGGACAATAAAGGAGGTTGGTGTTAGGGAAGATGGAATTGGGCGGGGCAAATGTAGTGTAGATAGTTTTGACAATGATAGTAATGAAAGAAAAAATAAGAGAAAAGACAAGACAAGGGTGGTGGAGCAAGATGTTTCAAACAACTTATGTCTAGGGGAGGCTATTAGTCAGCCCCACCAATCATTATGAATTCCTTGAGTTGGCACTGCCGAAGGCTTGGGAAACCACACTGTTCAAGACCTTTGTATTTTAATAAAGGAGAAGAGACACCAAGTAGTTTTCCATATGGAGACTAAACTACTTGCTAGCAAATTTGAAGGTTTAAAAGGAAGGTTGAGATTTTAGGGTTGTTTTGTAGTGGATTCACTAGGTAGAAGAAGAGGTGTGGCACTGTTATGGGAAAAAGAGATAGGTCTTGATATTGCAAACTACTCTCAGCATCATATTCATGCTCAATTGTGATATCCAGATAAAAATGTTAATGGGTGGTTTACTGGTATATATGGTCACCCTCAATGGAATAAAACAAAGGAAACATGGAATCTATTATCTCTCTTAAAGCCACCAATAGACCAAGCTTGGTGTGTCCTAGCTGACTTTAATGAGATAATTTTCTAAGATGAGAAGATGTGTGGCAGACAAAGACCAGAGACACAAATGGAAGAATTTTGAGATGCACTTGAGAAAAATAACTTGATACTTTAGCTTATACTTTAGCTGCTACTAATCAACCTCTCAATGAGTTTGAGTTGGTTTCTTTTTTGCTTGCTGGCCTTCGACCAGAATACGACTTCTTCATTACCTTTGTGACTATCCGAGTTGACCCAATCTCCTTGGAAGATCTCTATGGCCATATGCTTGCACATGAACTCCGCATGGAACATCACCAAACCTCAACTGATCTTACTTTAGCTAGTGCTAATATTGCCTCTCGCTCTCGTGAGGTTAGTGGTGGTCGTTCTGGTCGTGGTTCTGGTTCCAGGCCTGTTGTCATGGTAGGAGTCGTGGTCGAGGTTCTTCTGGTCTTTTAATTCTTCGCTTGTTTGACAAGTTTGTAATAAGGCAAGTCATACTACCTTACGTTACTATCATCGATATGATGAATCTTACGAACGTGACGCATCTCCTATGCAAGCTTATTGCACTAGCCCATCCCAGTCCAACACATTGAACTGGTAACCATGTAACAGTCCGCTAGAAATTCAAAAGTGGAATTTCTATTGGCTTTAGGAACCTCATGAAAACTCCATAAGTTTTCACGAATCGACCAATTGCATAAGTTTTAGTCTGTCAACATAGTCTCTGTTATCACTCATTACGAAGTGCGATTCTAATTATTTGAGGTAGTTATAAGTGTCAGAATGCATTATGGTCTGTGCCATTAGATTCAGTTGATTATTTAGGATTTTATGGCGCAACAAGTCCATTTTCATATTTTCAGATGAAACGCTTGTTTGAAATTATGAAATTATTTTTAGGGACACTTTGATTCCTATATAGTACTAAGTTTATGATTCACTTTTCCGGAGTGAATAGTAACCTCAATAAGCACACCAATTGCAGTGTTTTAAAATCATACTATGGAATGTCTAAATTAGATTAGAAAAGTTTTATTTGGACACTTGACAAAATCTTAGCCACACTTAGTGAATAGTACTAGACACTTGGCACCATGAGGAACGCTTGATGGATTTAAAGGAATTAAGGTATCGGATCATGCCACCTAAGCAAAAACTTTATTCCATCCAACCAATCAAATTGTGCCAAACCAAAGAGGCTTTCCACCCTAGTGAAATCCTATATAGTTGGAGTCCAACAGAGAACCCAAAAGTATGGTTGAAATCAAAATGCTAAACGGTATTATCCAAACCATAAAGTCGACCTCTAAAACCTAAATGAATCAGTTTCTAGCATTGTGTTTAATTGCTTGATTAAAATACTTCCACATGTTATTAATCCTTCAAATTTGTGTTAGAACATCTTTATCCAACCTTGTTAACCTTGAAAAATTGATTAGGCCAAGAGATATTGGATTTGGGCTTGATAGCAACCCAAACTCTCTTAAAATCCCAAAATTTAAGTCCATTCGATTTAGGACCATTAAGGGCCACGAATTTGGTCTTATTGGCATTGCTTCTTGGCTAAGTTTTGCACCCCCACTCGGCTGACCAGATATTTCCAAAAGAGGACCTATAAGGTTTTGAAGTGAAAATCAAAAGGGCCACCACACTCTTTCACTTTTACACTCCACCTTGAGAAAAGATCTTGGGCTGAATTTTTGTTTATTGTAATGGGAAGAAAAGGGCAACACTCAAACTTTATTCCAGTCCTATCACTTTCCATAACTTGTGTAAGAGGCTCTCCAGTCCACTTTCCACGAAAATCAACCCTCATTTACACTTTTTTTTGATAAAACACAAAAGACACTCTCGGGCATTTTTTTTATCTCTGTTGTACACCTTATTCGAAGCTTTTTTCAGTGTTTTATCATAAAGTTTCCTCCATGAAAGTTGTTCTTTTCTGAGTCTAGTTTACGAGTATATCTTATTTGTTTCATTTGGAAATCATTTGATCAATTAAAAGTTGTTTGAACCATAGAAAGGTTAATCTGGGTGATAAACTAGAGAGTGTGTTGTAGTTTGGAATGTTTGACCAAGCTAATGGACAGGTCTTGGTCCGAAATTTTTATGGAGTACTGTTAACATGTGTATATGATTATTTTTTGAGAATTTT
This sequence comes from Pterocarya stenoptera, assembly GCA_003123785.1. Taxonomy (NCBI): domain Eukaryota; kingdom Viridiplantae; phylum Streptophyta; class Magnoliopsida; order Fagales; family Juglandaceae; genus Pterocarya; species Pterocarya stenoptera. The sequence continues at coordinate 15,305 of QEOT01001006.1, read as the reverse complement.
TTACATGATTAAAAGTTTTGATAAAAGATTTTCTTAGATCTAGAAACTTAGAAACTGGAAGAGGAAAAACAGTTTCTGTTTTGAGAATGTTTAAATCTTTTATGGTTTAATCCTAATCCAATGGCATTGATATTTTTATTTGAGGATCCTAAGCCTCGTATATACATGTTAGAATGTTTTTTTTTTTACTATATTTGGTGTTATTTTTGAAGATATAAAATTTTATGCAAGGAGATATTCAGTTAGGCCAAAGTGATGATGTTCTTGTCTAAATTTATGTTTTGGTTGATTTTTAACTATGTGATCTTGAGTTTGAAGCTTGAATCTGTTTTAGAACACTTTTTTTAAACCATGTGATATTTTTATTTGAAGATCACATCTTTATAAGTCATGGATCAAGAGGTTGATCAAAACAAGTTTGGAACAAAAATCTGTTTTGAACTTAGAAGAAAAATCACAATTTCGGCCCCTATAGAATTTTAATGGTTGTGTTTAGTTTTAAATTTTTTTGAATAGATATTTGAGTTTAGGATAAAAATTACATGAGGTATGTAAATTTTGATGATTTTGGAGTTAGGATACAAAATCTTTAAGTTAGGGGTAAAATCGTCATTTTCCCACATATAGAGGATAAAATGGTAATTTTACTCAAAGTTAATATTTTTCCATATTTATAAATTTTTAGTGACTAAGTTCTAACCTTTAGAAATCATTACTTTCAGTTTCTCATGATCGCGTTTGAGTTTTGTCCTGAAAACGTGAAGACAGAGGTAAATTAGCTCTTAAGTTACTATCAGTTTAATGTGTATGAGTGATAAGTAAAGGAACTACAGTTTATGTATGTTATCATATGTACTATTTCAAGTCATTACATATTTATCTGTTACATAAAATTTATTCTGTCATGAATTATTCATCTGTTACATAAGATATTCTATCACGTATTGCTATACACTGCAAGTATGTCATGTTAAGTTAAGTATGTCATCTGTTACATGTATGTCATGTCATGTTGTATTCACTGTTGGAAGTATGTCATGTTAAGCATGTTGTCTGCTACATGTTATGTCATGTTACGTAATGTTGCTAGTAAGTCATATCTTTTGAGTTACATTCAAGTCAGTTATGTCTAAGATACTCATGATGTAATCACTATGATTGTCTAAGTATCTCCACTTGTAATTCACGCAAGGTGCTTCTGGCGAAATCATTTTGATTGTTAGAATTCAGTTCAAGTTCAGTTATGCAGATACTCCTGATGTAATCATTCTGATTGTCAAAGTATTACTAGATACTCTTGGTGAATCATTTTGATTGCTAGGGTACGTGATTTAAAATACTCATGATGTAATCATTCTGATTGTCAAAGTATTACTAGGTACTCCTGGTGGAATCATTTTGATTGTTAGGGTATGTGATTTAAAATACTCATGATGGAATCATTCTGATTGTCTGAGTATCTCTGACGGAATATGTTGGGCAGAATCATTATGATTGTTCACTATTCCTGATGAAACGACTGGCAGAATCATTTTTTATTGTCAAAATTCAAGTCCAAGTTCATATCAAGTTAAATTTTAAAATTCAAGTCCAAGTTCATGTCAAGTTAAATTTCAGAATTCAAGTTTAAGTCCATGTCAAGTTAACTTTCAAAGTTCAAGTCCAAGTTCATATTAAGTAAAGAGTTCAGTTTAAGTTCATGTTAAATCAAGTTTCAGATCAAATTGTTGTCTAGTCAAGTCTCAGTTTAAGTTCAATTTAGTTTAAGCAAGTCAAGTTTAGTTCACGCTTTAGTTTAAGTTATGTCAGTTATGTTATGTTGTATGTCAAGTTATGCTATGATTTTGATTATGCATTCATACTTTACTGCCATACAGGCATCATTAACCTGTGTGAAGGTTTTTTGTTAACTTGCTAAGATTTGTAATCAAGCTCATTGTTACAGGATCTGAAGGAGAACCGAGAATCGACCAACTGGAACAGGTTGACTAAGTGACAGTGCAACGTAAATGATAGTACAGTAGTTACCTCAGATTTCTACTTCTATTTGTGGAGTTCAATCTCCAACACTCTTTTGATAGCAGCTATTTTGGACTAGTGTTGTAATCTCAATTGTTTAGTATGTTATTATGTATGAAGTATGTTTTAAGTATTTGAGATATTTTAGTTTGGTGCATAGTATTGTTGAAGAAAAAAAAATTATCCGCTGTGAATATTGCATAATGCTAGATGCATGTTAGAAACATTGCATCTTATATGTCATGAACGGGGGCAGATAACCTTGTGTTACATGTCTCCACACTTCAAATGTCCGTCCGATCCCAAGCGGAATTTGAGGGCGTCACAACCCAGACACGAGTGCTACACATCACTTGACTTCAGTTCTCTCCAATCTTAATATCACTGCTGAGGAATATACTAGCCCAAATCAGATCTACGTTGGTAATGGCATTGGTTTAACCATCACACACTACGACACCTCTAAGCTTTCTACTCCTACTCTTTCTTTTCTACTTCATAATGTCCTTTATGTGCCACACATTACCAATAATTTACTCTCTGTTCAAAAATGTACTACAGCCACTAACACTTTCTTTGAATTTCATCCCTCTTGTTTTTTTTGTGAAGGATCGAGCAACGGGGAAACCTCTTCTGCACGAGCCAAGTAAGAATGGGCTTTATCCCTTTTCTATTTCCAATAAAACCTCTTCTCCATCAGCTCTTGTAGGAGAATGGGCCTCTCTTCCTCAATGGCATTCTCGAATCGGTCACCCAGCCTTTAAGATTGTTCGTTATATCTTATCACAATTTTCTCTTTCAGTAGTATTGTCTAAGTCTAGTATGTCATGTCCCGCTGTCTTTGTTCTAAAAGTCATCAATTACCATTTTTGAGTCATGTAATCGTGCCTTGGCACCACTTGAATTAATTTATAGTGATGTTTTGGGCCCGCCTCCTATTATTTCTTGTAATGGTTTATGATATTACGTTACCTTTCTAGACTCGTACAATCGATACACATGGTTCTATCCCATATCTTGCAAAAGGGATGTTCTTAATATGTTTCACAAATTCCAGCCCCACGCATAACGACAATTTAATCGCAACATTAAAGCTATTCAGCCTGATTGGGGTGGAGAATTTTGCCCATTATCTTCGTTACTGTCTTCTCTTAGCATTTTTCATAGCCGATCTTGCCCTCACACTCATCAATAGAATGGGGTTATTGAACGCAAACACCGCCATATTGTTAAAACTGGTTTGGCTCTTTTAAATCATAGTCATCTTCCCCTTCACTATTGGGATGTGCATATTATTTAATCAATCGCATGCCATCACTAGTTTCCCATAACCAATCTCCCTTCAAACGTCTCTTTCACAGTGCTCCTGATTATCCTTCCTTCGTGCCTTTGGTTATGCCTATTGGCCCAACTTATGACCATATGCTCGCCACAAATTACAACCTCAGTCTATTCGTTGTGTCTTCCTTGGGTATACCCAAAACCATAAAGGCTATAAATGTCTCAACCCCCATACCGGAAAAATGATCATTTCAAGAGATGTCATTTTTTAGGAGTCCATATTCCCCTTTTAGCTTGGGTCGCCCTCATCCACTCCANGCAAAACCCACATCGATGACACCATTAGATACCCCCTTCCTAAAGCCCTCCTTGCTGAAACCAAACCTACTATGCTTGAACCAACCTGCTATACCGTTGCTGCCAAGCATCCTTGATGGAGAAATTCCATGAATCAAGAGTTTGATGCCCTACTAAAAAATGGCAACTGGATTCTAGTTCCTCCCATTGCTGCCGAAATATTATTGGTTTGCAATGGGTCTATCGAATAAAAAGGAAAGCGAATGGAGACGTGGAACGCACTATAAGGCACGTTTCGCAGCCAAAGCAATCTTTGTTCTTACTATTGTGATCAATCCCACAACAGTAAGAACAATCTTGTCTATTGCTATCTCTTCAGGCTCAGAGATTTGGCAAATTGATGTGCACAATGCTTTTTTACATGTTACACTATCAGAAAAGGTCTTCATGACCCAACCTCAAGGGTATATTCACCCATAATTTCCAAACATGTATGTAAGTTACAAAAAGCACTGTATGGCCTAAAACAAGCCCCAAGGGCCTGGTTTTCATGCCTAAGCAATCATCTATTGGACTTAGGTTTCCATGTTTCACAGTCAGATGCTTCTTTGTTCATTCATGACTCATCCAAGTTCACAATGTATATACTTATTTATGTCGATGACATTTTTATCACCTGTTCTCACAAGCATGTCACTGATGACTTGTTAAATACTCTGCATTGTGACTTTGCAATCAAAGACTTGGGTAGTCTGAAATTTTTTCTTGGGTATTGAGGCTATTACTTCTCAAGGGTAGCTCACATTAACTCAAAATCATTATATTATGGTTATACTCAAAAAGACAAAAATGCATGAGGCCAAACCCATTAGCACTCTCATGGCTACCTCCACAGTTCTCAGTGCCTTTGATGGTGAGGATTTCAGGGACCCCACTCTATTTCGTAGCACAGTTGGAGCCTTAAAATACTTTTCAATCACTCAGCTAGACATATGTTTCACAATAAACAAGTTATCTCAGTTCATGCACAAACCCAAACTGTCTCACTGTTAGGCAGCAAAGTGTTTACTTTGTTATTTAAAACAAACAATCAACTATGGCCACTCCATTCGCAAATAAATACCACTCTACAAGCAATTTCAGACGTTGATTGGGCAGGTTCTCATGATGATAGACACTCATCAGGGTTTTTTTTTTTTTTTTGTGTTCTTAGGGCCAAATCTGATCTCATGGAGTTGCAAAAAGCAAGCTACCGTTGCTCGGTCAAGCACTTAAGCTGAGTATAAAGCACTCACCAATACAGTCGCTGAACTCCAATGGCTTCAATCATTACTATAGGAACTTGGCTTTAAAACCTCAGCACCTCCTACGGTATGAGAACATAGGAGCAATATATTTATCAGCAAATCCAGTTTTTCATGCTTGTACAAAGCATGTAGAAATTAATTTTCATTTTGTGAGAAATATAGTGGCCAAGAAGCTTATTGAAGTCAAGTTTTTATCCTCCAAAGATCAACTAGAAGAAATCTTTTACCAAGCCCCTGTCTTCATCTAGGTTTGCAACACTTCATTCCAAGCTCAATGTAATTTCCAGTTCATTGGACTTGAGGGGGCGTGTTAAGGATAAGGATGGTGAAGAAGCCAAATGAGTTTAGAAGTTCAATTCCATCAGACTTGTTTATTTAGATTAGAGTTTGTTTTGTTATCAATTATTATCTTAGAGTTTGTTATGAGTTCTACTACTACTATGTTTGTATCAAACACTTTCTCTATTAATAAGATAGTCAACATGCACTGGAGGAGTTTGATAATTTTCCTCAATAGATTGAGAGTATCAGTCTAGGTAAACAGGGCCCTAGCATTCAAGTGGTTAAGGTTCAAGTTGTTTGGACTGAATCACAAATTTGTTCACAAGCACAATGTTTTTCCCATTTCAAAATTGGAGCAATTCATCAATTCATCAATCATAAGTGTAATGTTTGCATACATAAATCAGCCTAGCACATTAGTAAATGCAAAACAAATCTTTTGAATCGTTATGGACTTTTCCCTGGCAAAACAGTAATTGACACGACTTAGTTGGATGTTCATCCTAAATCAAATTTTGGCCGGAATGGGTGTTTCGGTCTGAAATCTACATGCATGGCATCTTCATAAATTTTTTGAAAAGCGAGAGATAAACTTTTAAATTTATAGTTTATTTTTCTCCGACTCTACCCCTCGTGAAATCAAATCCATAATTCTAAAATTAAAAGTTGCTCTCTCACTCTCCACACTCTGACACCCAAAGTCTATGCCACCTCCAGAGTCTACACTCCGATGTCAACAGCTCCTCCACACTCCACACCATCGCAGCTCGGTCCACTCGTGTTGCTCGGTCTACTCCATTGCAACTTGTGTTGCTTCATTGAAATTTCTGAATCAGAGTGTTTTGTAGAGAAGATAATAGAGTTTACTCAGTTTAGTGCTAAATTAAACCAAAAGGTGCCATTTAGCAATATTGAAATCGGGTTCTTTAGAAAGAAATAAAAATTGGGTACAACCTGATTTCTTACTCAAAAACTTTCATAATCAATACGTTCTGAATTCCGACCCACGGATATTGGGTCGGTTGATTCGGGTTGGATTAATCGGGTCATGTTGCCTAATGAGGTTTTTGTACGGCCTGGCCAAAAGGTAGCATTGGATAAATTTGGTGTCCAAATTGTGATGGAGTTGCCATAATCTTCCATAGCATATAACTTACAACCTGCTAAGACTATTTTTATAGAAAATTTTTGGAATCAATATAGTATGTTCCGAATTTCAACCGGAGGATGTCGGGTAGGTTAATTCATGTGGACTAGAAGGGTTGGCTAACTGGGTTTTTAAAAGACCTGGCCAAAGATGGCATTAATACTGGATAAATTAATTTGGTTTTCAAACTGTGATGGAGTTGCCATAATCTGCCATTGCATGTAACTAACAACCATCTAAGACTATTTTTCTAGTTTCATTCAAATTATTAATATATTGGATGCAAACACAGTTTTTTTAGATAGAATCTAGTAGTTTATCTTTCTGAAAGTATAAGAATAGTCCAATATATATATATAAAAATAAATTATATTAAAGCCCACCTTTACTTTTATATAATTTCTAGAGGGGGAAAAAGATCTAGACTCTCTCCTTACACCCGCATCAATCATATTATCTTTTCCTTCTCCATTAGGAAATAAAGGGTACTTCAACTCATCTTGAGCTGCAAGAGTTCATTAATTGTGGAGGTATTATCATCAATTGTTGTTTAACTTTCCTACTCCGGATTGATCTATGAGACTATATATGGGATGAAACTGAAAGCAACCCATTGCAATAATTTACTCATATATAGGTATAATTCTATGGATGTATGTTTATATATATATATATATAGTTGTTTTGATAAGCTATATATAGCAAAAATATATTTTTGTTTTTAGTCTGCAAAACAGGAGAGTAATTAGGACTGATTCGTGTGCATGTTAAACGTCTTTCTTCAAAATTTGTAACATGATCACTAAAAACACATTTTACGTACCCTTAAGATCATAGCAATCAATTTAGTACTGGGGTCTTCATTCATTTTTCTCCTCAGAGTGGGATGCTATAATCAATCGATTAATATTGCAACTTTACCTAATTTTGTTTTCAATTGCTGTAATTACCAGCGCCTTCAGTTTTTTGCCTAGTTTTCTTGGCGAAAACAACTTTAGTACCTTAGATTCTAAAAATGTAAGCGCATTTTCGTTTCTAACACTATAATTCTATAATCATGACCAGTTAATGGCGGCCCTTTGTTTCTCCATTATAACTTTGCAGCTTATAAATGAAAAGAAGCCAAAGCCATTATATTATATGTAAGTCAAGTAAAGACCTAACTTTCTTTGCAGAATATTTTGATTGGTACTTAAAGGAATATGTAAAGGAAGAGATTTTTGGAAAGGGCTATGGATTAGTTTTGAAAGTAGAAAGGCTTTCAACAAGATGGGCAGATACAATGTTGGGCAGACCATATACATAGTTCATTATTGGAGACTTCGATTCAAGACCAGATATCAAACTAAGGGCATGATCAGAGTTTGCTAGAATTGTAAATGGAGATATGAGACTTTGGTGTTTTGTAGACCCAAGATAATCATGATGTTGATCAGAAAGCAACTTGATAGAGAGAACCAAATTTGGAAACGAGACCCCACTATTTGCAATTAAGTTTTACGCTGAAAATGATATTCAGAAAGCAACCTGCCCGATGGAGAAGCAAGTTTTACTTTTCTAATATTATTGGTGTGTGAATTCTAGAATTAGTCAGTCATGCATGCAGGCTGCACAGCTAGTGCGATATTGGACTCAACATCTGCCAGAACTTTTTTCCATCCTTCTCACGCGTGCTAATGCATTGAACTGATCAACACCTAATTAAAGGAAAAGAAAATATTTGTGAATGCATGATGCTAGCTAGCTCCATCCGCCTTCGGAGATATACACACACGCGCGCACACACACACACACATATATATATATATGTGTGTGTGTGTATATATATGGTAATTACTTACTCATGATAAGAGTTGTGGCTGATGAGTTCACATGCATGCCTCTAACAGGCTTTGCATCCACGTACCTGCAGCCACCTCCATGCAATCTATAGAGGTGTACGTTAATTAGGAGATCATATGAATGCATGGAAAGTGATTCAGCTAACTTATAACTCGTCTTTACAGGAAACAAATCCCACCATAAATGATCAATCCGGCCATGAGTTTACAGCCTAAAGAGGATATTTATATTTGCACAAGAGACCATGCATGGAATTTTTATCATAATTAATGTTTTCATATTTCTAAATGATCACTCAACTTCTCAAGGTCTTGAGTATGCAATATCTTGCTTGCGCTGCTTCGTGATATATAAAAAGTAGGACTGTTCATCCAAGCCGGGTTTTTTCCGGCCCGGTCCGAAACCTAGAAAACCGGATTCCGGTTCTAGCCTGAAACAAATTCGGTCTAGAACACACCCGGTCCGGGTATTGGTTTTTAAACTAGGAACCCGATTTGTTTTTTTCTCAGAATGCTTTGGCTTTGACCTCCAAGAATCTACTGCAACTCTGTTAGGAACCCCGAGTCCATGGAGAGATCCAGTTCGTCAATAGAGACTCGAAACCCTCGGAGAATGGATCGGACGAACCTGTAGTCCTCGAACGTGGACCTCACCACCCGGAGGCTCGTGAAGTACACCACATTGCATTTCTCGGCGCTCGGGATTGAAATCAATGGCACGTATTGCATTGCAGCGAGGGGGTCCTTACTCGATTGGTTTGGGACAATGACGACATTGGGACTGGACTCCAGTTCATCTGTTTCGGGTTCTTTGGTGGGTGGGTGAGTCGGTGAGCGAGTTGACTAGGTACAAAGGAGAGAGTTGGCGACTTGGACTCAGTGGAAAATCGAGGCTTTTTTATTTGAAGTGGAAGTGGTGGGTTGAGAGGGCTCGTTGGTGCAGAGCTCTTAGACGTCCTTAAAAGAGAAGAGGGCGGACAGAGATGACATGTGGTGAATCCGAACCATTGATTTGCCCCACTATTGCCACATTGAGGGTAAGGATCGTGGAATTCAAATTGAAAGACCGAAACTAGGGTGAATAAAAAAAAGGAAAACAAACGAAACAAAATTGACAGACACAAAATGGGTTTGTGTTCTTGTCCCATTTTTCCTCTTTCCTTTTGTTTGGAGTGCTTAAAGCCAAGGATTTGTGCAGTATCACTATGTCCCGCCCGCTTGAACACAATCCAGAGAGGCTCTTCCTGGATAACAACATGGTGCAAAGAGAAAAAAAAAAAAAAAAACCCGGTACCGGGTTGTAAATCCAAGTTTCGAATTCCAGCCTGGGTCTGACCCGGGCTAACCCAGTTCGGGTTTCGGCCTAGTTTTGACACCCGAGTTCCGATCCTGGTATACCCTAGTTCCCAAACCAGACCTCGGATGAACAATCCTAGTCAAAAGTGTGCTCCAGTACTTTACACTTAAGAGTACTAGGCGCTAATAGTGATTGTGAATGACAAGTTCAATAATTGACAGTAAAATTCTTTAGAACTTACATTTACTATGATCTAGTTCAATACTCCACCTGTGCCAACATATTAGCTAGGAGTCTATACTTTCATAATTAAAATAAATCATCATTGTCAAGACATTATATAGCTCTATCTAATAAAATTTCCATTGTCTTCACTAGCTAGCTAGGAACTGTAATTTACAAGTAATTAGTAATCATGATTCATGTAACACCCAATATGGAGAATAGAAAGGTTGTGAATGGGATCCCACGTCGATTTGGAACAAGTTCTTACCATTTATAATGATCATTCGAAATGGCTCAAATTATAACACTGACTAGTCATTTTGTAGTATATGCCTAGATGTGGTTTGGATTTTTCTTGAAGCATTGTAAATGGTGTCATAGCCAAACCCAACTAGAAATATGAAAGTTGAGCCAAACCACCTATAATGGAATTGCATCACCTGAAAATTAGGGATCTAGGATAGGACTTTTATACACTATATTGGGTATATGAAATTACTGAATGAGATCTCACATTGTTTAAAAATGAAAAGTGCTTGTCATTTGTAATTATTTTAAAGAGGCTCAATCATAACAGTAACTAGTCCTATTGAAGTATGAGCCAAGATGTGGATTGGGTTTCCCTTGAATCATTACAAATGGTATCAAAGCCAAACCTAACTAAGTATAGGACTTGAGTCGTGGCACTTGTGAAGAAATGACCAGAATCTAAAGGAAGATATTGTAAGACTTGAATTAAGTTTAACACGATGGTTAATGAGATCCTACATTGCTTGGAAAAAGAAAAAGAAATTCTTGTCCTTTCTATTGATTTCAAGGAACTCCAATTGAAGTATGGACCGGTCCTTATGGAGTATATATATAAGTTTGGATGTGACTAGGATATTCATCGGTTTTTAGAGTATAGATATGTCATGTACTAGTCCCACTAGATACGCCAAAATCACAATGTAAATGACTTGAGCCCTAAATACAATTTATCACAAGAAATATATGTAAAGTAATTATAAAGAGTACCTACATGCAAGATGAATACTCCTTAATCAACGAATAAAATACATGATGTGGTGCCCTGGCCCTTGCCTTGGCAAGGACCGCAACACCGACATGTTGGCCACTTCATCATACAACCCTTGCCTGTTATGATAATAAAGTGTGTGCTAACATGCTCAATAAAATTTATACGGTTAATTCGCAGTGGAAAACAAAAAGAGATAGTCATGGTCTAATTAACAATACCGAAAAATTTAACACAATGCCACCTCAATATCCATAAGCCACAGGTTTCCAAACCATAAGCAAAAGAATAATAACAGTCATCCAGTTTTTTAATATAATTCAAACACAACAACTTAACAAAATGGGGAAAAGCTCTAATCCTCATCCTATGGCGGTATCAGATCTGCATGCTCATAACCACCACCAAACTCTTCCTCTGCATCAAACTCTATTATTTCGAGGAGTGAAATCGTAGTAAGACTACCATAGTGATCAGGTTTCTCAAGATTTCAGTAAGTGAGACAAAGAATAACATTAAGAAATACATGCCAAAGGAAATGAAGACAATGCAAGTAAAAAATACAGGGAAAGATAGTAATTGACATTTCACAATTAATCAAAATTAAATTTAACCAAACAACAATAAATTTTACCCAAAACGTTGCCACATAACAAAACTCATGTATTCACCCAAAATTTCCATGCAAGTTATTACACATTTTTTTCAAGAATATTCATTTTATTTATCCATGGTCTCCCTAGATGGATTATCCACACACCCTAGCTCCCTTCGCCACACCAAGGATAACGACGGTGCACGTGACTTCGTTACGAGCTACGCCTTGCTTCACGCACCGGCTACGCCTTGCTTCACGCACCGTTCTTGATCACAACATCATCTACCTGCCATTAGAGAGGCTACAAGTTCTACCGGAGAGCATTACTGTCTCGCCAAAGCCTGTTGTCACCTAGCAACAATCCAAGGGATATCAATCAGTATTATGCACTCTTGAATTATCATAAGAACTCTACCGAGATAATGTCTCATCTCAGCTTGGGATCGTGATACGCACACACCCATATAAAGCCATTAACCCAAAAACCCAGCAATGATACATAATCCAATTTACATGCATAAATCATAGTTCAATAACAAAATTTCCCACAAGAAGAATTAAGTTACAAGTCAGTCCAAAAATAAGAAATCTAACAATAATTACAAGATGAAGAACAGTGCAAAGGTAGAAAATTTCAAAACTGCTTCAAGACTAAAAATCATTGTGAATGAGGAAAAATACCGTCAATATAACTTAATAAAAGTAATAATTGAAATAAGAAATTGACAATAACATTTATGCATAGAATAAGCAATTGGACAGTAAATGGGGTTCTATCAGAAAACTTTAAAAATAATCCCAACACTTCACAGAGTACTCAGCAACAACACAGAACTATACAGATAATGTGACGCCCCCAAACCTCCGCTTGGGATGTAACAGAGACTTAGAATGTCAGGACATGCAACACAAGGTTACATACCCCCGTACCTAATAGCTAATATGCAATGCATCCTAGAAATGTAACTAGCAGTATGTAATAACCGCAGTAGAAAATAAAGGTGAAAATGAACTTATATCATAATAACTAAATCATCCCAATAATATAGATTGAACCACAAGTTTGAAAACATCAAGTAGCTTAATCTTAGTATAAAATATCAAGTTCTCCAAAATGATCTAAGCTAGTTGCTTCATGCATTCTATAGCATGAAGGGTTAGGCCTAGAAATATCAAAATAAGATCAAGTCTGATGTCGATGTCTGGTTCCTCCTCAATCCTCTTGATCCATTGGTCCATTGGGTCCATCTGCATTTACAACTTCTATTATCTCGAGTGAAATGATAGTGGGTCTACAAAGGAAGAGATTTACTTGAAATCTCAGTAAGTTAGATAACCAATGTGCACAAAGATAGACTATACATGAAGAATGATAAACATGAAATGCATGCAATGCAAAAAAATTGGTTGTCTCCATCTAGAAAAATAGATTTTTGATACACATTTTCTGACAGAGAACATAATTTCACTTTCATTGCAAAAGTTTAGTCTTTTATTATAAAATTATGGAATTAACTTAATGTATGGTATTGTCACAGCTCGCCATATGCACTGTGAGTACCTACCCGTGACCGTAGTACAACTCACGTTAAAACTACTTTGTCTATAGACTTTTTCTCAATGCATTGGTAATATAACATAACATCCTAAAAATTATAACATGTACACCCACCAGTAGTAAGTGTCGTAACGTATGACTCCGCTTCGGCATTCTTTAAAATAAACCCATTCGAAGTTTGTTGATTATTCTTCGTCAACCCAGAATTTACCACTCCATATTTAATCACTCCAGAGTGGACAAAAGAGTTCCACTAGAATACTTCCCCATCCTAGCATTTGGGGTCGTGATAAACATGAAATGCATACGAGTGGCACAAAAATGATGTTTGAATGCAATCAATGATATGATAGTTCATGCTAAAATGACAGTTACAAAAATGACAGTTGTAAAAATGAAATTTATCAATAAATCATAAATAATCAATCAAAGTGTAAGTTAGAGACCAACTTACAGACTACTGGAACTGTAAGCGAAGTACTGGCTGTGAAATAAATTATGCTAAGTTAGAATCTAACTACCTTAAAGAAAATAAACAGTGACATGAAAAGGAAAATTATGAAAATGCCCTTAGATGTCTAAATGATGCATGCTATCTAATAATCCATAACCTATCTCATGAAATGCATGGCATGCATTCTAGTTAATGCCTAAATGAACTCACTAATGATGCATGCAAGGCAAAACCTCCAAGGAAAATGCTCACTAGAATCCTCAAGGACATACTTAAACCCTAAGTTTGAGCAAGTTCATCCCAACACTCAGTCATGCCTAATGAAATCCTGAAATAGTATCTGAACCTCAATGATGCATGGTATGATCCTATCACCGATGACATGCTAATTATGATGCATCTTTCTTATCCCAATTAGAAGGCTTTCTAAATGCTCAAAACAAGATAAAACTTAAAACTAGTTATAGCATGTTTCTCATCTTAACCTAAACCTCCATAAATAATCCTATGATCAAACTATATCATAATTAATCATGCCATAGCTAATTTCCTAAAAAATGCATTTAATCTTAACCCTATCATAAATATACAACTCGGCTACTAAGGATTCTCATGCCAAAATAACTACTAACACTCGCCTACTAAGGATTCTCATGCTAAAATGACTACTAACACCATAAACATAAAAATCACAAGGAAACTAAGATCAAGTGAGGAAATACTCAAAAAGATTGGAGCCCTTGAAGCTTCCCACTCAAACTCTAAGAACTCTCAAGAACACTCAAGAACTCAAGAGCACTTACGAGAGAAGAGTGAAAGTGAAGTGAAGTGAGGAAGAAGTGAGGTGAAGAGGGGCTTTATATAGCCATGGAGATGAGGGTGGCATTGGGCCTGGGTGCTTCCTCATTGGGCGGTTTAGGTGGTGGCTCATGATGCCTCACAAGCTTAGCTCCTCCACGTAGGTTAGCATGATGGTGTCTAGGTTGTGAGAAAATTAACCAAAGGGGAAGAGAGATAGAGTGTTGCTGTGTGGGTGGTAGAGAGAGAAAAGGTGGTGTAATTAGTGCTAAGGTTTAAGCCCTTAATGACTGGCAGTTAGGATTTTCTACAACAGGTTAGAAATTGTCTTATTCTCTTGTCTTACTCCCTTGGTTTCTAGTGGCTCTGCAAGGTACACTCAAGTACCATCTAAGGGTATTTGGGTCCATTGCATACAAAGTACATGGTTGCCAAATGAAACGGTTTTAGGGTTTGACATGTCACCACACAAAATGACATATGCTAAGGCTAAATAAAAATGCAAGTATGGCTAATGAATGCTAGAAATGGATGATCAAAGAAGAAAACTTTGAATCAAAGCTCGAAGAAAGAAATCGAACTAAGCTTGCCTAGCGAAAGTCAGTATTTCTCTAAGTAAGAGAGCTAAGCTTCTAAAATCTAGGGTTAACCTAATGGGGTAAAGAAGTGAGGTGTTAGAGATAATCCCAACACTTAACAAGGCACACAACCACAATACATAACTACAAAAATAATCCCAACACTTCATAGTGCACTCGGCCACAACCCAAAACTACACAGATTACAATTCACAATTTCCATCAACAATCATTTTCAAGGTTAGTCCATAGAGCAATTCACCACTTCATGAGAACTCCATCTCCACAGTTCCCATTCGTAAACATCCCAAATCAATCACCCACATAGATTTTCAAGCCTAGATTTATCACCAAAACCCAAATCAAACCTACAATCATATGCAATCTCAATTTCAAGTAGACATCAACCAATTGAGTCACATAAATAGATGTATATTTCAGAATACCTTACCCAAAGAGTGGTATTTGGTCAGTTTGTAGGATGTTCGATAGAGTGAGGTGGCACAGCTAGACATGGTATGGCAGCCTTTATTGGACACTATGGTGGTACTGGCAGCGGGGACAAATAGATGGTTAGAGAGAGAGAATGAGATCGGGAGATAGGG
>QEOT01001003.1:62324-89261 GCA_003123785.1 Pterocarya stenoptera | reverse complement strand
TTTTTTTTTTTTTTTTTTGGTAACCATAATTATGCTAGACCTCCCTTTATAGCAAGTCGGCGTGCGTCTAAGTTCTCTAAAATGAGTTGCTAATTAATGACGATAACTTGGTATTATGAAAATGGTTAGGGAGCTGTTAATGGTCTTAAGCACATGATCATGATGGTAATCAGGAGCATTGGAAGACTACAACCAAGTTGGTTTTTCCAAGCTTTTGGACGTCTTGGCCCTTGGGTGCGAAATTTTAACTGCCTTCTGTCACTCGCACCGACTCAAAACTAGGTAATTGGTTCTATAGCTACTAAATACCAGTTAACAGAGATGATGGTTGACAGTGTCATTTTTGGTTCTAAATATGCATTAGTTCTCTTTAGGAGTGTCAATATGTAACATAATCCGTTAATTCAACACAAACATGACACGATAATAGCGGGTTGAGTTTAGTCTTAACCGGTTCGGATAAAAATGGGTTGATTCGTTAAGATACAATTACTTAATAGGTTGACAACGGGTCAACCCGTTATGATCTATTAAAAAAGTTAAAATTACAATTATTCCTTTATATTTAAAAATAAAATTGTTGAAATTTTAATTTCAATATTTTTATTGTTTGGATTGTAATTTTGGATTTGTAGTTAATTTTATATTTTTATAAATATTATGATTTTAATATTTATATAAAATTATGCTAAACTTAATCAGATCAAACGGGTTAATTTCAGGTATGTTCAACCTCTTTACATAAACGGGTTGAAATGAGTCTGGTTGTGTTAACTTATTTTGTAGTATTCACTAATGGGTCAAAACAGGTAATGTCGTATCAGCCCGTTATGTTAATGGGTTGTGATAGGATTTAAAATTTTAACACATAAGTTTAACATGTCATGTTCAAATTGACTTATATAGTATAATATATATACCTTGACACGATACGAACACAAACACAACGCATTAAACACGATTTGACACCCTAGGACTCCTCTTTCTGTCTTGGATATCTTTGCACCCACAAAAAAGAAAAAGAAGAAAAAGGACACAAAGTTTTGGAAACCTATACCTAAAGCATTGATGCCAGGACATGGACTGGGAGAGGATGACCCCTGGAATCTCTCTCTCTCTCTCTCTCTCTCTGGCCAATAATGCAGAGGACAACCAAAAATTGGCGTTTTGGAGTGACTCAGAAATGTATGGACGAGGCTGGAGCCCGCAGCTGGATCATATGTTAGGAAATCAGCATCTCTTATATACTGTAGGTCCCGGTAATCTTCTTATTAAAGCTCTGCCAGCGCTTGATCAATAGATCACAATCTGAACCTTAACCTTTTATCTTAACATGTTTAATTTCTACACAAGACATATTGTAGTTTGTTTAAAATAACAGTGATCAAATTGAGATCATGGGAAGGTTTTAAGGTTAAATTCACAGGAAAAGAAAATTGCTAGTACTGGAGGACTTTTAAAGGTGGTTCAGGTTAAGCAGGAAAAACAAAATAAAGGCATGAAAGAAGCACTACAACTGCATCTAATAATGATAATTAGTTAGACAGCTTGGAAAGATTAGGACCACAAAGTTAATTAATTTCAGAAATACATTATTTCAACTTTCTGGAAACAAATACAAAAGAAAGAAAAAAAGAAGAAAAAGAAGGGGAAAATACAAATCAAAGCTCAAACAAAGATTAGCTAAATTGTTATTACCGGCTAGGAAACCAAAAAGAAAAAAAGGAAATTCATCTCAAACGTTCAGTTCAAATTCCCTGTACTATCAACATCTCTCATGTATTCGTTTATGAAGAGAGAAAATAATTCAAAAAAAAAAACAAGAGGAATTTACAGTTCATATCTGCTGGAAGACATCAAAATTTGCTCCCGTTAGATCTTCTGATAGCGACGTCAACGGATAGCTACTGAAATCTACCAAACTGCGAGCATGAAGCTGACCTTGTTCATGTTGCCAGGAACTTGGCTTTGGTTCCTCGGATTTTATCCCGTTTACCTGAAACTGAAAAAGAGATTCTAACTTGTTGTCGGCATCCCATAAAAAGGCTGCATTTTCTACCATGTTGTTCATCTGGAAACCGGCGTAGCTACTCATGTTTGAGCTGTTGCTTGAACTTTCCTTCACCTCATTCAAGAAAAAGGAGCTCATTCTCGAAGCTGAATTATCAGAGAACTCTGTTCCGGACAAGTTTCCATGATCAGAATTGGTCAGACTTGGCATTGAAGCGAATCCATAGTTGGAATTCGTCTGGAAATGGCTTTGATCATTTGGGGTTTTGATAGTTGTCTGATTCTGAAGTAGGAAACTTGAATTATAGCCGTTTGATTCGACACTACCAGCTTGGAACTCGAAGTAGGCCATTGGATCAAAGGCAGGCTTGTACATGAGAAGCTCTCTTGAAGCATCTGTTACTTCACCATCATAGTAATTCATGTCTTCAACTAAAAATGTTGGACCCTGAGAAGCCAAGGCTGATATTGTTGGAAATCCTTGAGACTCTGGTATGTGCAAAGATGCCATTTCTGTACATTTTTTCTCATCTTTTGGTTCAATTTCGCTTAGTAGCTTGTGGGTAGTTGGGTCAATTCCTTGCTTCATCAGCTTCTTCTTCAAACAAGAATTCCAGAAGTTTTTAATCTCATTATCTGTTCTACCCGGTAACTGTGCAGCAATTTGAGCCCACCTGAGATTCAGACAAATAAAGGAAAAAGATCACAACTCAAACCCAATGAATATTCATTTCCATTTATTTCAAATCAAAGATCAAAATTCCGATATATTGCCTTAATGAAATTATCATTACCTGTTGCCAAGAACTTCATGAAGGCTGATAATGAGATCCTCCTCCTTTTGTGAGAACATTCCTCTCTTTAAATCGGGTCTCAAGTAGTTTATCCATCTCAATCTGCAGCTCTTCCCACACCTTTGCAATCCTGCAAGAATCAAAAACATTTAAGAATTTGTGGATACCATGAAGCTTGACATGATATGGTAGTACTCTCAAAAAGAAATTACAAACAGTGATGAGAATTATATATATATATATACCAGCTAGTTTAGGAACTGAACTCCAGCAGCCAACACCAAACCTCGTTATGTAATTGTACAGTTTCTCATCTTCTTCAGGAGACCATAAACCTTTCCTTAATTTCTGCTTTAAACAGCACGAATGACGTCCCATTCTGCAAAGGCTATTGTGAGGGACAATGGTATATTATGCAGCTGCGCGCAAGCGTGATCACTCGGGCATGGAATGTTTGAGAGGTGGACGAGAATATATGTCTGTGTTGTGAGAGTGGGAAAACCAGGACTAATTTCTGATGATTTAAAGGGAACAGGAATAAATCATACTTAGAGTTCAAGTTATGGAGAGAGAGAAAGAGAGAGAGAGAGAGAGGAGCTGAGGAAGGTGAAGTAATCAAGTGGGTTTTAAGCAAATCCGGTGCTGCTTTTGCATTGGACTGGATTGGTTTTTAAGATATCTCTATCTCTAGAAAATTAAAAAGGTGATAATAAAACAAGAACAACTCCATATAAAACGTGTACTTATGAGTAAGAATACAGTTATATGTTTATTTTTAACATTAATTGATAATATTAAATATTATATTAAATAGTACAGGTCTCTTGTATTTGGAACTAATTAAACAAAAAAAAATATGGCACCCAGCTTTCTTTTTCCTGATCTCGTTATACTGTTGGCACCATTTTCAACAAAAAAGCTGTGTGATTCATGCATGCATTGGTCATCTGGTCCCATGGAACCCATCTTTCTCTAACCTTTTATATATCTTAGGTCGGAGAAATTTACCACTTCATCACCTAAGTCAATATCTTTCTAAAAAATTAATTGAATCATGCATGCCCCTATTAATATTTCTTTAGATCTTGTTTGTTTTTACAGATTAGATGAATTGAGATAAAAATTAAATAAAATATTATGAAAATATATATTTTTAATATTATTTTTATTTTGAGATTTATTTAAAAATTTGTGTGAAAATTTTAAAAAATTATAATAATTAGATCAGATGAGATAAAAATGATTGTAAAAATAATCGAGACAAATATTAGTCAGCCTCACCATGATCAATCTTCTCCGATGGCTCTCAAAGTAAACTTGCCAACTAAAGTAAAAAGAGATAGATACATAAACAAAACGTCATAGGATTTATTGTTGTCGGTATAAACTCTTGAACAATATTATATATTAATTATTAACTGCTCAATAGAGACTATTTTATATGTTCTATATATCTCTTTAATTCATTTAAGATATAATTAAAACCTGAAAGAATCTATCTTGATGTCTGGTGAAGTTCCCTCCAAAGTGAACGGACAGAAAAAAAAACGCAAGTACTTTTGAGTGGTAACGACCATATTTTTATTTTCCACAAGATGTCTGGGGCGGCATATAATACAAGTATAGTGTGTTTCATTTATGCCTTTGCTTGATTGGAAGCCATGCACTGTACAAAATGCAACGCATATATATATTATTATACATAGAGTTTTCTGCTACAGAGATCAAAAGCAATTACAGGGTCGACCGACATACAGTGCGTCAATGAGCGTGTGGGCTCCATGCATGCATATATGTTTTGACTCTTTAATTCAGATAAGGTGCCTGTGCCTTGAGGTTCCATTGAAAAATACAAAAAAATATTTAATGGGAAGAGAGAGAGAGAGAGAGAGAGAGGATTGGAAAGCTTTTGTTTTCTGTTTTTGGTACTTTCCTTTTGGGATCGAGTACCATAAAATAGTTAGTTGGTTCTACTACTACTAAACGTGTTTATAATATGATTAAAGATAATAATCATATATATATGTTAATGTTAAACCAAGTACGAAGTGGCACTCTAGAAGAGATCATGATCTTATCATAGAGTTGAACATACTTTTAAGAACACGAGGAGACTTTATTAAATAACTTACTTCAATTAAATAATTTTAATTATTCTTACGTTCATTGTACGAGTACTCTATGATTAGTTTCATAGTAATGTTATTTATCATTTTTTATTTATTATTTTAATTATAATGTGATATTAAATAATTAGAAAAATATTTGTTATGTTCACTTATCTACCAATAATTTAATGTCATATTAAGAGAGATTTAGACGATGATAATTAAAATGACTATAAATAGTATTTTTCTTAAACACGATAAGAAAGGAGTAGATTATACCAAATAAAAAGTTAATGCATGGATTGGGCTCTCCGTGTTAATGCAAATATAAATGAGGAAATCTAATTCTTTTTGTAGTTTAAATTTTTGAGATTAGTGATGATTTTATCTATTTAATTAAATGACTCCGTAACAACTTTTGTAAGATGATTTTGCAATGGACTACATTTTGAATTGACGGAACATATAAGTTTGAATCGAGAAGATCATGAATGCTTGAAAACAGGACCATAAGTTTGAAATGCTCTTAAATGTTGCTTAAACCTTAATTCCTAAAATTTCCACCAAGTCATCATCAACATAAACAATAAGTTGTCCACCACCTATCTGATCTACAACTCAAATCGAGCTGCATGCTAGCTAGCTAGCTACTCTCAAGTACCATACACACACACACATATATATATTTATATATATATATGAGCTCCAAACTTAATGTTTCATTGAATATAATGAAGGTTAGGTTGCAACATCAAATTATTATTAAGTACTCATTTTAAGTACTAAATTGTCCCGTACTCTTCCTTTTTGGGAGGATAGTAGAGCCTTTAAGTTCTGTTTTATAAAATCATTTTTTTGTTTGGAGAAAGTTTGTTAAGAAATTAAGACAATATCTAGGGGTGTAAATTTAAACCGGTAAACCGGACCGAACCGGACCGGCCCAGACCGGTTTTATCGGTTTTTAACCGAATCGGTCCGGAACCGGTTCTCAAATTTCATAAACCGGCCGGAACCGGTCCGGTTTTGAGATTTTTCGGACCGAACCGGACCGGACCGGTTGATAAAATATATATAAAAAAGAATATTTTATATATAAGTTTTATACAAAATATTTTATATATATTAATATATAAGTTTTATATAATTTATAATTTTATGTGAAATTTATATATATAATATAATTATATATCATATATGAAATAATTTCATACTATAATTTATAAATTATAACATAAAATGTTAATCTTAAATATAAACATTTATGATTTCTTTGATCATATGCTATTAATATAATCATATATAAGATAATGTTAGTATAAAATAAAAATTTAATCTTAAAAATAAAAATGTAACTGATCATGTATTATATAGCTATACTAATAGTCTAATATTAATACTATTAGTCTAATATTATACTAATATCAAATTTATATTTTAAAAAAATCGAAAAACCGGACTGGACCGGACCGGAAATTGGTAAAACCGGAAATACCGGTTTAGGAGGGTAACCGGTGCGTAATCGATTTTGAAAAATACAAAACTGGTCATACCGGTTCGGTCCAAGATTTTGTCCAAAACCGGACCGGACCAGACCGGACCAGACTGGTTACACCCCTAACAATATCCGTTACAAAGAAATTTTTGTGTGGAGAAGCCACAGAGCTGATGCGTAGTTTAACTTATAATCTAAATTTTTTCATATATTGATAAGTCACAGTTGTAACGTCGATTCATTAATGGAATGAGTTTGTTTCCATAAAAAAAAAATGTACTAACATGATTTCATGTTCGTTTTATTTACTTTATAATAAAAATAATTTTACAATCTAATATATCATATCAAAACAATAAATTTAACTTTATGTATTATTTCATGAATAAAGTATCTCTTTATTATTTAATATCTAATTCGATTGCTGATTCATCACATTTTCAATATCATTATCTCACTATATATACATATACATATCGATTAAGACCCATATTGAGATATTTAAAGATTAGTTATAATTTTTTTTTCTAGACATGGGTCATGGGACCTAGGATCAATCTTTAAAATAAACTTGTTTTTTAAAAATATATATACGAATAATGTAACCTAAGTGCTTGGTAGCCACGTGGGCTAACACATTCCCCCAGTAGTCATCTGTGAGTAGTAAATATGAATTTCTGGTTTTTATTTTTTTTATAACGCCAAAAATGAATGAAGTGTCAAATGATTGGAGGGTTTTGATGGACGTAACCAGAGAACTGAAGAACCGACAGTTACACGTAGGCTGTCATTAAATGCAAAATAGTCTTGGAAAATACGCCGCCAGCTTGACATGCCAAATCACACCCCTCCACCTCCACATACGTCCAATTCGTACAGTTCTTGGCCTCACATTTTTTGTCTGTCTTTTTAATTTTTATAATCCCAATATCATATGACAGATATATGTAATAGAGAAAAACTTTATGCAGGTGTCTCCTGCAACCCTCATATATTGGAGGCTAATGGAAACTTGCCACGTGTGCGGTACACTAAGGAACACTAGAGACGCGCAGACAGGGAATCAGACCTTAGACGAAAACCCTCCCTCTCTCGATCCCAAAGGCGAAAAGAAAGCTCTCTCACTCTCTGATTTTGATTTTACTCTCTGCTCTCTCACTCTCTCTCCTCTCTGCTCTCTCACTCTCTCTCTCTCTCTCTCTCGATCCCAAAGGCGAAAAGAAAGCTTTCTCACTCTTTGATTTTGATTTTACTCTCTGCTCTCTCACTCTCTCTCCTCTCTGCTCTCTCTCTCTCTCTCTCTCACCGAAGGGCGAACACCCTACCTCACGCTGCCTGTCGAGATCCTTCACTCCATCTCCGATATATGATTACTTCCCTCTCGTGACCCGGGAGTGACCTCCGAGACCTGCAAGTGACACAAAACCTGCAAGAAACTACTCTCGTTTAGGCCATCCCACCCTCGAAGTCCACGATGCACTGCTCTGGATCACGATCATTCAGGATATGAATAAATACCCTTCTGCATAAATATGCCATCATGCAATCTTGAACAAACACTCTTCTAATATAACATACAAATACCAATCTTCTCTCCCTCTCTCTCTCTCTCTCTCTCTCTCTCACGCAAACAGAAAGATCACACTTAAAAAATGGAAATCACATGTATAGGCAACAAAAATTGCAGAGCTTTCAAGGGTTTTGTCTTCAATTTTATTATAGATCATTACCAGTAGTTCCTTTGCTGCAATCCTTAGTATGACAAAATGGGGTTATTAGAAATCCTGAGTTTCCCAGGATGACTTTATATACAGTTCCTGCCGGTGGAATCATGTATCTGGGATTTTTCTCTCCAGAACTGGGTCCAAAGGGTCCTGCTGAGGTTTCGCATCATTGAAAGAAAGGGGTTGTAGGCCATGTTGGAGAAGATATGAAAATGCATTTACTAACTTTTTAAGAACGACATTTATGTATGTTTTAAGATCACACATTCTTTTGCTTTCAGGCTAAAAAGAGAGTACCAATGGTAAAGCAGCTAAATATCTTCTCCAGAGCCGATGACAGTTTTGCCTTCAGCCTCATTGGCAGTTTTCATCATATAGATTAGCATTTGTTTTCCCAAGAACGGCAACATTCAACCATTTTTATAAAAACAGATTCACAATATCCTAATTTCCCCATCGAGATATGTCATCAAAACAAAAATGCAACCTTACAATGGCTAATCATATAACAGACTTATCAAAAAATTGCATAACAGGATCATACCCCGATTAAAAGAAGAAGAAGAAAAAGCAGCAGCTAAATTCTTCAGCCTTCCTAAAAAAGAACTTTCTTTTGCAGAGTCCCATCAGTCTTGAAGCTTAATGATATCCAAGACAACTCATAAACTTGTGCGGTATCATCCTGATACCAACTTCACAACAATGCAGATGAAATTTAGCAGTATGAGAGGAACTCTTAAGTACTGGGTTGCATAGATAAGACCTATAAGCTACCCCTTAAATGACTTTGTCTTGCCCCCTGAGAATTCTGAGAAGTTCCATCCACGAGGTGCCACGAAGCGGTCCTCATTTAATATTGCCAATGCATTCGCAAGAAGCAGACATCTCTCCAATAATGTCCATAAACCCATTCTCTTGATTATGGAAGATCGGGTTAGGGAGAGGGAAGGAGAGAGAGAGACTCGGGAAGGAGAGGGAGACATCCGGAATTCGAGCGGGAAGGGGTGAGAGAGAGTACTGATCCCTGCTTTGCGTGTTCTATGGTCACCTGAGGAATCCTTACGTGGCAGCCTTCCATTCGTCTCCGATAACAGCTGCTTATAGGTGTCACCGGCCTAAAGAGGAACTGTATATAATATTCTGCCACACCGCCAACCTATCTGAATTTTTTATAATTTTCTAATTTTTATTAAGATACGAGATTTGGAGTGGCAGAGTTCATAAGAATGTTAATAAAAAAACACTTATTAACAATAAAATTTTAGATAAAAATTGAAAATTAAAAAAATTATTATTAAAATATTATTTATTAATATTATTATTATTTTAAAACTTGAAAAAATTGAATTAAAATTTAAAAAATTGAATTGTTTATTATATTTTGTATAAAAATTTAAAAAAATTATAATAATAAGATGAAATGAGATGAAACAATTTTCGAATCTAAACGGCCATAAAGTTAAGTAGTCTTTTTTATTTTGTAAATTGTAACTTTTCCTTTTTTGTTTTCTCATGATCTAATAATGGATCTATACAAAAAGTTATTGAACTTTGAAGAAAATAATTAAGAGCAAAATTTGTGACGAGAGATTTGTCATCACTAACATTAAAAAAACAAAAAAAAGAAGAAGAAGAAGAAGAAGAAGGAGGAGAAGGAGTAGGATTATTAGTGTAGGGAGACAGCTAGAAGATCAATTAATATACTCAATCAAACTCTGAATAATATTTTTTTAGTTAATAAATTTGTTTATTCGTAGCCTGCGTGAACAACCCTTCTCATCATGCATGCATCATTGGCTTTGATTTCAACCGATTTGACGTCTGGCTTATGGTTGTTCGATGCCAATATTGAAAGTTCGAGGCCAGGGATCATCAATACTTGAGTTGCACGGCTGAGATTGCTTATTTGACGATATTCCAAATTATGGATCGAGAAGCTTATTAAAGTTGTATTATTATTATTATTATCATTTGGAAAAATATTACCATACGACAAACACTGTTGGACCATGAAGATCTTGTATCGCACGTGAAAACTAACTTGTCGGGGTGTGAAAGAAATCATCATATCGACCGTCGGCAATATTGGCTAGCTTAGTTTAAAATGGAAATTAATATTAATTCATGAGTAGTTGTCATTTCTACAATACAATAATAATGTTATATATCTAATTGATTGTTTGATCTGAAATAAATCAGATTATATATATATAATATGATTGACAAAAAAATTATAGTTGGAGAGTACAGATGTTCCTGAGGAAGAGGCTCAAGTTGGCATCTCTTAACATAATTGCAAAATTATAATAATCCGCTTCTAATAATCTCTTGTTTGAAGGGTGTTAGTAAGTCTAATCAAAACTATTAAGGTGCTGTTTAGATAGTAAATCGAGATAAGATGAAAGTTAAATAAAATATTATTAGAATATTATTTTTTAATATTATTATTGTTTTAAAATTTAAAAAAATTAAATTGTTTATTATATTTTGTGTAGAAATTTTAAAAAATTATAATGATAAAATAAGATGGGATGAAATATTTCACTATTAAAACTACATTAGTCTTCTTTTCTTAAATTAATTCCTGATCCGAATTACTCATTTTGATCTACTTTTGCAAGTTTGTCAACGCATGCACCAAACTCCAAGGCCATTGGCCGGGGTTAAAAGATTTTGAAATGACGAATTTACGCTATATAATTTCCTTAAAAAAAACAATTAATTAAGTAGCTAGGAAACGTAAGATATTTCGATCAGTTTCTTTTAGGTACCTACTCTTCATAAATCATTGTTCTTTAATTAGGCTATTTTAGTAAATGACAATTTTCCAACATCCATGTTTATGAAACTCATGTTAATTTGCATGTACATTCGCTTAATTAATTAATTAGCATTTGACTTTTGTAGCCTTGTGCATGTTGTGTGGTATATTTATATGATCTCTCTTATAACTTCCTAGGAAGGTTATTCATGTGTCGCATCACTTTCTGCCAGAGCATCAGAGGTATATATATAAATATATATATATATATATATTTATATATGTGGAACTGGAGAGACTGGATTAACGAGCTGATGCCTCCTAGCTAGCTAGCTAGCCTAATAGGAATGGTACTTGAGATTTTTTCTTTTTGTCCTTGTAATTTGCTTTATTGATAATTAAGACGATAGAGTAGGATTTTGTTCACATGAATATAATATAAGATCAGTCAAGAAAAAGGCAGAAAACGACCATCCATGCATACCCATTATTCAATTTGATGATGATCATGATAGTAATTAATTCCAAACCTGTTTCTTTCAGAATTTGTTTGCCAAGTAGCTAGGAAATCATAACTTTAACTTTACGCTTAATTGCCTCTGAATGATTCATGACAATATACAACGACCACAGCATTTACGTTCTGATCTAGACATGAGGATCGATTTGCAATATTGCCAGCATGTTTTTTTTTATTATATATAAATAAAAATAATTTTATAATATAGCGTATCTCATCAAATTAATTTTTCATGCAATTAAAAAATATATATTTTTTGCATTTTTCAAATTAATAGTTAACTGGTCACTGAAGTGATATGGGGATTGGTCGGAGACAGGAGCCGCGGGAACTATATCTATGCACGTACAGGTCCTCGTATGCCAATGTCATGTTCTGAGGTCCGACATGTTCTATCTATCCCCGGGAAGGCCATTCTGCAGTTACTGTTCCATGTTGAAGCCACCTAAGTCAGTCCTCGATCGTGTGGCTACGTCACCATGATGTCCCAGACATGCTCCATCTCCCTCATGGCCCACACCCACCCAACCCAACCCGGCCATCTCTCTCTCTCTCCTTTCTCTCTCCCTCCAGAAAGAAAAATACAAGAATTGGTGGAAGGCAAATTAACAAGGCCTGGTCGTCCAAACAGTACTGCATCGATGGAAGATGATCATGAACAGGACCCAGGTTTAGTAATGTCATTGGAAAAGCATTCAAAACTGATTTTTTCTACCCAAAAAAAGGCATCAGCCCAAGCCACCCAAATAGACCTGAGAATACAACTTACTAGAGATCTATGGATATTATGTGTTTTTGCAGAGTATAAAATAAGCAAAAATAAGATTTATTCAGAACTTTTTGATCTATAAATAGCTATTGTAGGGACTTATTTAGATCATGGAGCAGTTGCATGCCCGCCCCATCTGTTTTTATCAACTTTCTCCTTTGAATCAGTGCCGAGACAAACGTGTTCGAAACTTTAATTTCGAAACAAAAGTTTGAATAGTATCATGAAAAGGAGATCTATCTTTCCGGCCAACTTCACACGAGAAATATTAATATAGAATATATATCAGATACTTCAGAAAAAAAGAAAAAAAAAAGAAAAAAAAAAGATAAAGAAAAAGAAACGTGATCTCTAAACAAGCTTTAATTGATCGATATCAAAATTATAATATATGAACTCTGATTCCTTAAACAAGCTGCATGCATTATTTACGTGTTTTTTCTTCTTTTCAGGTGCTGTCTGGGATCATCTAGAATATAAAATATTCTGCAGATCATCGATCGATCTCATCTGGTGTGGCTTTCCTTCGGGCTTATTGTCTGTCTGATGATACTCAAATGCATATATATCCAGCTAGTGCAGTGGCATCTACGTATGCATATACTCAAATATTGCCTTTACTCAAAAAGATCAGCCAAGTCATGAATGAATTGGAATAATCTCGTGATTTATAATTTGTATTTTTATGATGTACGTGGATTCTATACAAATAGAATATGAAAAGGAAAATAAATAAATTATTTAATTATTTATCGTAGCCGGATGACATGTACATGGGTTATATAAGGTAGGGAAATTACTGGTATTTTCCTCTAAAGGCCTTGTCCTTTTCTAGCAGTCTCAATCAACCAACAATAAAGCTTCCTTTTCAAGAGATGATGATCACAAAATGATAGTGAAAGTAAAGCTTTGGAAACCCCATTTCTTTTCCTTCATCCTTCCCCCAAATGATTAGGTCCTTTGCCTGGGTCTGAAACTTTTGTTTGTCTACATAGAAAACAAGAAAGAACATTTCCTGTCGCCATGATAATTACTTCCTTAACGACCAAGGGCATGGAACTCTCCTACTACCTCTGTCATACAATGACACATGGAGCCAAGAAGTCGGAAGATGCATATGGCCTGTTGGAAATATATGGTACTTATCATGTGAAGGAAAAGTTGGAAGATCAGTAAAATCTCAGGCATGCATGCAGCATGCAGAGTTACATGAGACTGTTTTACCATTTTTGGAATCCTTGATCAAAACCAAAAAAAGCAACAACATGATGATGTGAGTGAGATGATAAATAATAAAAAAAAAAAGCATCAGAATGTCCTTATAAATCTCCATTGCCAGGTTGCTTTGGTGGAATATATTTATCAAACATAATTGCCCCAAGTTAACTTCAAACTGGGGTCATTAACTTGTCTCAACCCCTCCTGATCTAGCTACTTATAAGCTGTGTACAGTACTAGAGAAAGTGTCAAGATTCCTTGGTCCCTCTTGAGTCCATATCCATGCACCCAATCCACTAGTAATCAAGTCAAAAGTTGCAATTAAAATGCCTTGAGAACAAAACACCTTCCATGTCTAATCATAAAGCTAAAGGGATAACCCTGATTAAAGTTTCATGTCTGCAATTGATAACAAAGTTTGATTTGACACCAATGTAAATTAAACTCCAGATATAATTAATTGTCATGTACCATTTCTTATACAACTTTTGTTGCAGATCGAAAAAATACTACTGATATATACGAGCACTAGCCGACATCAAAAGTCATATACAGTTGGAGAAGGTTTGAAATATTTTCATGGTTTAATTAACGTTGGAAGGGACCCTTGAACAACACAAATTTGAAAAAAAGAGAGTAAAAACTGCTATAATTAATGACAATACACACCGACATCGCTTTCCCACAAAAAAACCACTCCTTTAGTGGGTCGATCATTGCAGCCTTAGATAATGATATCAGAATATTTTGTTGTCTGGAAAAGTTTGATTCTGCATGACCTCCATGTCTTGAGCGCTCAACAACATGTGAATGAAAACCAAGATTTTTTTTTTTCTTGGAATTCCATCTAGACGTTAATGTGTACCATTTTGTACGTAGAATTATTCAAACTATCTTCAAAATTGGTGTTTCATTTTTCTTCAGCTCTATATTCAAAGTCAAAGATTGCCTACTACGTACAATTAAGTCTGCAACAACCACCATTATATGTGTCTAACAAGCTTTCTTTTTATTGGGGGGAGGAGGGTTTGGTATATACGCTTGAAATTTGGGAGATCTCTAGCTTAATTTCTTCTATATATATATAATTGGATCGTGATTTAAGAGTCATAACTCTACTCATAGTTACATATATTCCTTGCTGAAACAAAGAAAATAAGCCAAAATAATCAGAATATACATAGCAAATATGAAGATCAATATCTTTCTATTTTTATTGCATGCCCCCATGGTGGTGCTAATTTTAATTGTTCAGCTCAGTTTCCAAACCGAAGTGATCAATGGGTTCATGATCATATGGCACAAAGTCAATGGGCTTTGGACTTATGACTACTGTTCTTACTAACCCATGAGAGCTTTTATTCATGGGCTTATGTTCAAATTAATACAAATTGTATTGGGTTTGTCTTTTTATAGGCAGCTTTACAAAATATTAACAATAAATTAACATATATAGGAAAAAATATGGAAAAGGCCAGATTAATATAGATGGTAAAATCAGGTCTGGCTTACCTAGATTTCTTTGTTGATTATAAATTGGATAGAGAATGTTTCCTTTTTCCCCCCTCTTCGCCTTCGATTGAGAATATTGAGGTACGTACGAGAAGATAATTCTATGATCATCATGTGTATTTCCAGAAGGAAATAAACTAGGATTGGATAACGAAGCGGGTTTGACAGTAGTTCCGTTATTATTACCACCTTCCGCTGATGAGTCAAGGTATGATGATGGTGTGGGTTTGCGGGTGGTCGCCCCGCCCATCTGTATAGATATCATCATCTACATCCAGAAAGTCATATGCTTTGGAAAAAACTTATACAGTTTGGGAAGATGTTTTGATTGATCAAAGCTCTAGCCAGATAGAATAGTCAATTATGGGCAGGAAACAATATTGCTATATTCACTCTCATCTCTCAGTTGCCTACTGATCTAGTTGATATTTTTGGTGTTGGATAAAGCTGGAATGCTTGCTTCTTTCAATGACAAAAGGTCTCTTGTCTTTCAAACTTTTGGTTTTTTAGCTTACACTATAATTCTCTTATATTTTATCTGAATTAGAACAAAATAACATTGAAAGGGCCCAAACTGTACCCGCCTTATTTGGATAGCAAAATTCTCTCAACTCATATATTTTCATCCTATCTTATTTTAATATTCAAATATTATAAACACATACTTTTTAATTTTAAATTTTTAACTTCATCATCAATATAATCATTATGTAATTATTACAACTTTTTCAATTTTTAAAAATATACAAAAAATAATTCAAAATTTTTAAATCTCAAAACAAAAATAATATTTTAACTTTATAATATTTTTATTCAACTTTTTCTTTCTTTTTTCAAACCTTGTAAAACATATTAACTCAGACTATTTCATTATTATTCACTGATCATCTTATTTCATCTCACTATCCAAATGAGTTAGGTTATTTTGTTAATCCTAGGCACTCTCATATTACGATAACTTAAAGTCAATCGACTTATAAACTAACGTGGAGAGTATCTTATCTATACCATTTACATAGGACGCCATTTATTTCCTTTGTAAAATTTTAAATTTTGTAATTTTTTTTACAAATCAAATTATAGCAAATAATCATTAATATGAGATGTATGCCTTCTACACCGACTTACAAGTAGGATTTTTTTAACACCATTAAATCAAGATTTCATCTAATGTTGTACAACATCAGGAGTTCATGATCTTTCCCGTAAAAGCGCAAAGATCCGTTTGATAAGCAACATTTAACCAAAAAAATAACATTACTTTCCTCCAATGATTTTTCAATTGTATTTTCTTGTTCCTCTTGAACGGTTTGTTTGGGATTTTGAAGTAGTAGTTTCTAATATAATGATTTAGGCTATCTTCTCTATGTTAGAAGTGGCAATTTGTGTTTGAAGGTTGTGTTGTGTTATATCAAGTCATGGATATTCGATTATATGAGTTAATATGAAAACAACTCATTAAGTTAAACGAGTCAAACTTTCAAATCATGACATAACTTATCTATTATTATATATAAAAGCGGAGTCATATAATTCCGACGTGGCATTCTATCTATTAAATTTGAAGTGTTATGTTTATGAAGCGGTAAACCTTTTAAAAGCAATGTTTTATTATAAATCATTGTAACTGTTAAGTTTCATTTTCTTTCTTACATATAAATATATAAACCGATTTAAAACTCTCCGTAAAAGCACTATTTTAACTTTTATATTGTTTCGTCAAATAAATCGCCCTATAAATCGTTTCGAATTTTTTCACTATAAAATCCGGTCTCTTTCTAAATTTCTCTCCCTCACACACAACATACACAACAATCAGCGCATTGTGTGGATTATAGGATCGTTTAAATAATGGGTGACATGACGTGACTTGTTATTAATTAATTAGAAATAGATCAAAGAAACATGACACATTTCAATCCGTTTAATGTAAATAGGTTGAACTAATCTGCATAACCCATTTGACTTAATAAATATAATTTTATATAAAGTTAAAATCACAATATCTCAAAAAAAATAAAAAAAAAAGACTACCTACTAACAATAAGTATCAATATTTTTCAGATTTTAACAAATAATAAAACTAATATTACAAACCCATCAATAAAAAATATGAACATACGTACAATATCAACAATAACAAATATACTTATGTTTTGAATGTTGCAACTTTAATGTTCCGTAGATTGGGAGTGTGTGGGTGGATGCTTGCATGCAGCTAGGTGCCAAGGTCGGAGTTGGGCCAAACTCGCCCGAGATTTACCCCGTCCGCCCGACCCAGCCAATATATATAAAAATATATATATATTAAAAGAATAATTTTTTTTAATAAAAAAGTTGTTTTATCTTAAATTTTATTTATTTTTTAAATAAAACGATGTAAACGACGTCGTTTTAGAATTAGGTTGAACATAAAACCTAACCCTCCCCCTCCTCTCTCTCTCTCTCTCTCTCTCTCTCATTGCTGTCTTTGTCTCCCTCTCGTGGATGTGGCAGTGCCCTCATTCTCTCTCTCCTCTCATCTTCTTCTTCTCCTCCTCTTTCACCACTTTTTCTTTTCCTTTTTCTTGAAATGTGCCTGTGGGTTTGCGAAGAGACCCATGAGCATTTGTAGTTGGAGCAAAGCTACACAACCTCTTATTATTTATCCAACTTCCATGCACTAACTTCCATGCACCAGCATATGTGGCTTTTTTTTTTAAACGTCCCCCCCCCATAACCCACGAACGTTTAAAAAAAAAAAAAGCCATGTAAGTTGGTGTGTAGAGGTTGGGTTAACAGTAGGAAGTTGTGTAGCTTTTTTCTTTGTAATTATGGTTCTTTGCTCATATTTTTTTGTTGTTTTGGATATTTTTGATGTTTTTCAAATGTTTTTTTTACCGTTTGTGGTGGTGGGTGAGGTGGGGCAGACAGTCATGGGATTAATTCATCTCTTAATGTTTAAACTAGGACAACCTCGCCTACGGGTGTCCAAACTGTACCCCGCCCATGCGTCGCATGGGCGGGGGGTCGAGACAAGGGCACCCTGTCTAGGATGTGTGGCACCCCCTAAATTACATGAAACCTAAAATTAAAGACAATTTATTTATTTTTATAAAATAAAATATAATAAGAAAGTAGAATTTAAATTTCTTTTAATTTAATTAATTAATGAATTAAGCTTGTTTAAAAAAATTAATGAATTAAGCTCAATGCACTAGAAAAAATTCAATTTGCCATCCCTCTTCCATCCATTCGCAGTCGGTCCGCAGAGAGAGAGGTTTGGGGCTATGGGGGATAGCTTAGAGGGCGCGTCGCTCCCTGCCGCGGCGGGGCCAGACGCGAGGAGGCGGCGAGTAACCTACTTCTACGAGCCCAGCATCGGTGACTACTACTACGGTCAGGGCCACCCCATGAAGCCCCACCGCATCCGCATGGCCCACAATCTCATCGTCCACTACTCCCTTCACCGTCGTATGGAGATCAACCGTCCCTTCCCTGCCGGTCCCGCTGACATTCGCCGCTTCCACTCCGAAGATTATGTTGACTTCCTTGCCTCCGTCACTCCTGATACGCTCTCCGAGAACGCCTTCTCCCGCCACACCAAACGCTTCAATGTCGGCGAGGACTGCCCTGTCTTCGACGGCCTCTTCGGATTCTGTCAAGCCTCCGCCGGTGGATCCATCGGCGCCGCCGTCAAGCTCAACCGCGGCGACGCCGATATCGCCCTTAATTGGGCCGGTGGTCTCCACCACGCCAAGAAGTCCGAAGCCTCCGGTTTCTGCTACGTCAATGATATCGTGCTCGGAATTCTTGAGCTTCTCAAAGTTCACAGGGTATATTTTTCTTCTCTGTTCTAGTAGTTTTTACTACTAATCATTGTTGAGCTATGTGTTATATGTGCGCTGGGTTACATTTACTTCAGATTTTGACCTGCGTGTTCTTATTTGAAATTTTGGAGGTAGTTTTTTTTTATAGGTAATAAGTTAATTCATTGATAAAAATATAGGCATAGCCCATGTGACAGAAGTATACACCTAGTTAAGAACTAGAAATAGTTACAAGGAAATCATGAAAGCTGAGACCATTGAAATCTAAAGCAAAGGCCTACAACAACAAAGTCTTCCAAGGAACGTTCATGATCCTCAAAAAGTCGCTCGTTTCGTTCACTCCCAATACACTAAAAAATACAAATAGGAGCCATCTTCCATACGGCTGCAATCTGTGGTGTCCTAGTGATCCCTCTCCAGTATGCTAGTAGTTCAACCACCCTGCCTGGCATTACCCATGCCATTCCCAGTTTGCTGAAAAAATAATTCTAGATATCTCTAGCAAACTCACAATGTAAGAGTAAATGATCTGCCGTTTCACTGCTATTTCTACACAAATAGAACCAATCCGTGATGATTAGACCATGTCTTCTAAGATTATCAATGATCAAAATCTTTCCTAAAACTGCTGTCCAGACAAAGAATGCGGCCTTGGTGGGTGCTTTACACCTCCATATGTTCTTCCAAGGGAAATTGTGCCTTTGTTGCATGGTAATAGAGTCATAAAAAGAATGTACCGAGAATTTCCCTTTCCTAGAGAGTCTCCATACCATCGCATCTTCAGTTGTGGCCACAATAGCAGTATTATACCGCAAGCTGAAAAAGTCCACAAGAATATTCACTTCCCAATAATGTGCCTCCCCAGTAAGACTAATGTTCCACTCCTGTGAACCTTGATGAATTACCCACAGATCGGCCACCATGGCTTCCTTATCCCGTGCAATACTAAAAATTGTTGGATAAGCATCCTTCAAAGCCGTGTCTCCCACCCACGTATCCTTCCAAAAGCTGATCCTACTACCATCCCCCAAGCACAACGGAGTATTACTAGCAAAAGAGCACCAATCTTTCCGTATGTACTTCCATAGTCCCACTCCATATGTCACCCGGCCCTCTTTTGGAGGTAGTTGTGATCATGTTTTGGGCTTGATCCTATTCTTATGATCAATACAAATTTATTTACCGATAAAAAAAAGTTCTTAGCTTGATTGATTTCTGTGTAGAGCTTTTGATATTGTGATCAAGCAGTATGAATTGTGCTCCCTTTTGCTTTGACTTTTAGGTGTAGTTTCTCAAGCGTAGACATTCCTTGAAAACATTTTATTGTTGTTTCCATTTACCCGTTGTGTTTCTAATTTTGATCTTAATTGCCATTTGGGCATTAGATTTTAATGTTATTGGACTTATATGTTATATTTTTTTTAACACTCTATTTGTTGTTATCTGACAGCGTGTTCTTTATGTTGATATCGATGTCCACCATGGAGATGGGGTTGAGGAGGCATTTTATGCCACAGACAGAGTCATGACTGTGTCGTTCCATAAATTTGGGGATTTCTTTCCGGGTACCGGGCACATTAAGGATACAGGGTGGGGCACTGGGAAGAACTATGCCCTGAATGTCCCATTAAACGATGGAATGGATGATGAGAGTTTTCGTGGCCTGTTTAGGCCCATCATTGAGAAAGTCATGGAGGTTTATCAGCCAGATGCAGTTGTTCTTCAATGCGGTGCGGATTCACTGTCTGGTGACAGGTTGGGGTGCTTCAACTTGTCTGTGAAGGGCCATGCAGATTGTCTTCGTTTTCTTAGATCTTTTAATGTGCCTCTGATGGTCTTGGGTGGGGGAGGGTATACAATCCGCAATGTTGCCCGTTGCTGGTGCTATGAGGTTTTCCTCGGCATTTCCATACTATCTCTTTACCTTGATGGCACACTCGTTAAAAACTCTATAGGTGATATACAACATCTTTATCAGTTACTTTGTTGCTTTGTCACAGACAGCAGTTGCAGTTGGAGTGGAGCCTGATAATAAATTGCCTTACAACGAATATTATGAGTATTTTGGTCCAGATTATACTCTTCACATAGAACCATGCAACATGGAGAATCTAAATACACCCAAAGACATGGAGAAAATTAGGTATGTTTACGTAGTGTTATTTGCTTTTAGACCAAAATAAGCCCTTTGCTTACATGCCCAGCTGTAGCTGGTGCTAGTGATTGAATTCATAGAATATTTTTTACAGTTGAAGTTAAACCTTTGGGTGGTGGCACCAATTAATAAAAGTCATACTTTTGTCTAGAATAATGTGCATTTGGGGGTATGCTCAAGTGGTAAAGGCCTTTGGCTTGTGGGTATGCTCCCCCCAGGTCTAAGGTTCAAATCCTCTTGGGTGCAAACAATTTTTAGGGGCCATCAGACTGGGGGATTTTATCCTTGAATTACCCGAGGTGC
Source organism: Pterocarya stenoptera (assembly GCA_003123785.1). Lineage (NCBI taxonomy): Eukaryota > Viridiplantae > Streptophyta > Magnoliopsida > Fagales > Juglandaceae > Pterocarya > Pterocarya stenoptera. The sequence goes on along the minus strand of QEOT01001003.1, from coordinate 68,086 downwards.
ACTTGCGGGAAACTCCTTGCCAAGGGCCTGTGCACCCCCGAGATTAGTCGGGATGCTGTTCCTGGACACCCAGTGCCAATAAAAAAAAAAGTGTTTGTGTTTTTGCGTGCATGCATGGGTGTGTCTGTTTCTGATGGATCTTCTTTCTGTAAGGTTATCGATTGTCCAGTATTTTGTACTGGTTTCAGTCTGACATTACCGTTATTTGTGTGTCTATGCTCTGCTTTCGTATACCCCTTTGTTTGGCAAGTATTTGATCTTTGCAAGTTTTCAGGAATATGCTGCTGGAGCAACTTTCCAGAATACCACATGTACCTAGTGTACCTTTCCAGACAACACCACCCACGACACAAGTTCCAGAAGAGGTCGGCAGCCTTTAGCGAACCTCTCAATTATATTTTCAATCTTACTCTTCACTATCTCCTTGTTTTGATATAACTGGAGGTCTGGTTGGACGCAGGCGGAGGAGGACATGGATCGGAGGCCAAAATGTCGCATATGGAATGGTGAGGACTATGACTCTGATCCTGATGAAGATGAGAAGCCTCGGCATACTGAACCAAATTCTGAGATGAGGTAAGCTTGATTTCTCATCATAATGTGCGAGATTTCATATTCTCTTTTGTCCATGAAATTATGACCCTGTTTGGAACACCATTTTGATTTGCACCTTTTGATTAGGATATCTATGCCAACCTCTAGTAGTTTATTTGAAACTTGAATTCCTTTCCTAGTGTCAGGCATAATGAAACTCAGATCTTATAATAGTTTAGTATACCACATTTAAGTGGTACCTTTTGAAACCTCACCAACTGATGCCCTCATGTTGGTAGTGGAAAGAAGTAGCTGTACCTATGCCAGCATAAATCTCTCTCTAGGCAGGTTAGCGTTAGTTGCCAAGATGCAAACAGGTAGTATACAAGCTCAACTAAAAAGTAGAGTTCCATGATCAGCTTAAGGTTTATTTTTGGAGGTTGGCCTTGTGGCTGAGCCCTAGAACAGACACCTCCACATACACAGAGAGAGGGAGAGAGGAAAGGTGTGGGGGTTGTTTGTGGCCCTAGATATGCAGATGTGAAGAAGCACGAGCTGGATTTTCAACCTTCTCTCTTGTTCCATAACAAAAAAGAAAAAAATAGTAAGAAAATTTATTGTGAGTTGGCTGGTCTGACTGTTCCCTTGTGCTAATGTTATGTGAATGTGTCTGCAGAGATGTAGTTGATGAAATGGATGAAGATAAAAGGGAAGAGCATCCACCATCTTGACATTGATGAACTTCATAGGTTCTTTATTTCTGTTGCCGTTGAGTGATTTAACTGAGATCTTATCATTTGGGCATGAAGCATTGGAAATGGCACTGTACAAATGGTGAAGTCCCTGCCCCACCCTCCCTTTTCTTCTTGCTCCTCTACCATTTTTGTTTTGGGAATTTCAATGTATCAGAGTCAGTTTACTTATTAAAAAAAATTGTATCAGAGTCAGAGTTATTAGGTTGAATACTTGCACTGTGCATAATCATATGACATTCATCTTGAGGATAACTCAATTTATTTTTTTTATTACCCATGCTAATTTGTCCAGGACCCTTGTTATGTGCATAATTATATTATCTAGACTAGTCGTGCGCCGGCGATGCACGGGAGATTTTTAATTTTTCAATTTTATATATAAGATGACTGTAAATTTTACTAGAATGTAGCCTTGTTTAATTACTAACAGTAATAAATTAGATATAGTGGAAAGAAGCCGAAATGTTATGATAGAACATGAAATGTTCCTAGCTTTTAAATTTTATATATTTCCTAATATTTATTGACTTGATCATTCAAATTGTTTTAAACTTGAATGACCAAATTCATGGTCATTTAAATATGCATGACTGGACAGGTGGCTTAATAAGAACAAGTTCCTTCTTAGAAAATTATACATGTTATTTATTGCTTGGTGCATTAATCATAATACATTGCATTGATCATGCAAAATTGGTCGAGGAAATAGGATAAGTATCACAATCGTAGGGGTTAGATCTTAACAAAGGTTGCAAATTATCTGCCTCACCTCTTCATACTATCATTGAGTTTGATATTTATAGATGACTTGTGGAGTACTGTATTTCCATCCCTTCCTGCATATACAAAACAGTTGAGACAATTATATCTGTGCTTTACTTCATCAAGAAAGTGAGAATCTCATTGATAATAATATCCCTAAATCAATGTTTTTGGCCATTTGGATTCACCTGCATCATTCAATAACATCTCATTTTTGCTCATAACCATGATTGCACTGAGCTTATAATTTCCAACAATTGCTCCTATCCTTGCTTTTACATGCTCTTCAAAAAAGGCTCCATCAAAACTTAGCTTAAAAACTCCTATTAGAGGTGGATTCCATGATATAGCCACCATCAGATCTGAGTTTCTTTTGTTTTTTAATGCACAAAGCTCCATTAATTACTTCAAAAAAGAAGAAGAAGAAGAAGAAGAAGAAAGTGCATCTCCGGGTCTCCCCTTCAAATATCTTTCTCAGATCATTTAACTATAATTCATTTATAAAAATAATGTTTGTTCTGCCCGTTTGGATACAGTCCTCACCTCATCTCATATAATATACTTTCAATTAATAATCTCATTATTATTCACAAACTATCTTATCTCACTTTTCTGTTCCCTCATGCAATGATAAGAAAGAACTCTAAATTCTCACCATTTTCATACTCCACTTTTTGTCTTTCCTCTTGTACATATCAGGTAAATCTGTTCCTAACAATCTTCTTGCACCCCCTCCAAGCGAGTGTTGATTTTGTTAGAGATATTTAGCATCCAAATATGCTTCCATAATTTCTTTTGTTCTCGTGTTAGAACATTCTCTCTTGCTTAGGTTATTCTTGGCTCCTTTGAAGAACTAAGCACTTTTAACTGTGAACGACTTCGTTTTAAATAGTTACATGACTTTTTCTTCAACAAGTGAAGGCATTTTTTGTTTAATTTTGAGGGATTTTGCCCAAGGCACGTAAACCCACTTTAAAAAGAAATTTAAAAGATGATGTGTTATTAAAAAAATTAAAATAATTCTATTTGAAGATCTTTACATCACACACCATTTACATGGTATAATTTAATTTGAAAGATAAATGTAAAATTTAAATTTGACAAATTAAATTATGTCATATGAATGTTGTGTGGTGTACAGATTTTCAAATAGCACTACTCAAAAAATTATATTAAAAAAATTAAAAATATTAAATCTAGAAAAATTTTAAAAAGAAAAATTTTAAACTCATATTGACCTTGTACTAAAAAACTTTTAACTTGTCGTATAAAAATCAAGAACAAATTATAAAATAAAACTGAATAATTTATTTATTTATAATTTTGACCAAACATTCATCTTTTATCTCCATGCCTGTAAGTGTATAAGAACAATACTAGTCTTCCCGCTGGTGCTCCGGTTGACAATTTTTAACATTTTTTATTTACTTCATGAGTAAAGAATTATTTTTTTTAATAATATTATGAATTATTTTTTTATTTTTAAAAAGTATTAAATATATATATGTATATATGTTAAAAAAACACACACACATAAAATACATTAGCGGAACTGCCAGCGGTGGCTCGTGTTACTCAAAAGTGTATAAAGCGTGTCTACAAAGGAACGAACTAGCGAATGCCCGAATGGCTTCGGTGCCAACTCTGTTCCATACTCAGCAAATTTCATTCTTCGGCCTAATTTCCCACCAATTCCCTTCCTTAATCTGCTACAGCCCCCCATTTCAAACATCCAACCCTTCTCATCTTCTCCGATTCACTTATCCAAACCTCTTTCTCTCCCACAAGCAATTAGCAACACCCAAATCCCAACAAAACAACCACTCCTCCTCCCCCATAACCAAGACCCAAGACGACGGCATTCCCATTGAAGACGTCAAAATTCTCGTCAAGTTCAAGTCCAGGCACAATTACATTCGCGTTCTCCAAGTTTCCAGAAAAGCTGACCACCCTTTTGCCGGCTCTAGGCTCCTGCTCCTCGATGGCCCTGGAAACATCCACAGCATCTCGTTCCTATTCAACCAATCGCTCACAAACACTTACTTTGATGTCTTCGCCACCTTGCCGCCGATCTTGCCGCCCGGGCCTTTGGGAATTCTCGGGTTCGGAGCGGGTTCGGCTGCTCGTTTGTGCCTTGAGTTGTACCCGGAATTGGTTATCCACGGATGGGAGCTTGACCCGTCTGTGATTGCTGTGGGGAGAGAGTATTTTGGCCTTGCAAAGCTCGAGAGACAATACAAACAAAGGCTTTTTGTCTACGTTGGTAATGCATTGAAAGCTACAGTTCCAAATGGGTTTTCGGGAATATTTGTTGATTTGTTTAGTAAAGGTAGTTTGATTCCAGAACTTCAGGATCCGGATACTTGGCGGCTGCTGACCAAGTGTTTGAGAAAAGGCGGAAGAGTTATGGTTAATGTTGGGGGTAGTTGTGTGGAGGCTGAGGATTCACGGAGAGATGGGAAGGTAGTCATGGAAGAGTCTTTGAAGGCAATGCGGCTGGTTTTTGGCGACAAGCTTTATGTTATGAATCTTGGAAATCGAAAGGACGATAGCTCCATAGCTCTCACCGGTGAGTTGCCGGATCTTGACGCTTGGAAGACGGCGCTTCCTCATTCTTTGAGGTGCTATGTCGATATGTGGACAACATTTTGCAGTTAATATGGTAGGTACCGGCACTGTTTGTGTTTGGCTTATGGTGTTTGTGTATGTAGACAAACTTCACAAAGTTGTGGAATTGCAATGTTTATTCATGGCATATTGATTAGCTGTTTGTAGGAAATGGGAACTCATAGCAGGAAAGATTATTCATGAAGTTGAACTATGGAATATCAGGATTAGCTGAATACCAATCTTGTGATCCAGATATATGCGTTGGAATGCAATATGATCAATATGACTTTAAAAAATATTGAACTGTTGTTGGGGCTTTGGGATTTATTCAAATTGAGCATTTTTACTTAACCTTGAAGGAGGTATAGCAATTGAGCACCACAGACTCTTGTTGAATCATTTGGAAGGTTTAAATATCCATTAAAATCACTATGTTTTCGGTGGTCTTGGAAGAGTCGTTTTCAAACTTTTTACATTCCTATTATCCAAATAAATGTCATTTGATATTGTAACCAAGGTTTTATGTTGATGAGTTAGTAGTCCCTTATGCTAATGTTATGTGAATGTGTCTGTAGAGATGTAGTTGATGAAATGGATGAAGATAAAAGGGAAGAGCATCCACCATCTTGACATTGATGAACTTCATAGCTTCTTTATTTCTGTTGCCGTTGAGTGATTTAGCTGAGATCTTATCATTTGGGCATGAAGCATTGGAAATGACACTGTACAAATGGTGAAGTCCCTGCCCCACCCTCCCTTTTCTATTGCTCCTCTTACCATTTTTGTTTTGGGAATTTCAATGTATCAGAGTGAGTCTACTTATTAAAAAAATTGTATCAGAGTCAGAGTTATTAGGTTGAATACTTGCACTGTGTATAATCATATGACATTCGTCTTGAGGATAACTCAATTTATTTTTTGATTACCCATGCTACTTTGTCCAGGACCCTTGTTATGTGCATAATTATATTATCTAGACTAGTCGTGCACCTGAACCGCACGGGAGATTTTTAATTTTTCAATTTTATATATAAGATGACTGTAAATTTTACTAGAATGTAGCCTTGTTTAATTCCTAACAGTAATAAATTAGATATAGTG
>QEOT01001003.1:39984-56875 GCA_003123785.1 Pterocarya stenoptera | reverse complement strand
TTTTCTGAAGCTCACAGCGAGAGCCTCAATTTATAGGGGCTAAATGCATATGAATGCATTTAATGGTAACTGCAAATGCAGTTACCCGCTGGGCGTTACAAGCTGAGAAGCAAGCAGTCAACAATGACTGCTTGCTTTGGGCAGGGATTTCAACAATTCTCCCCCTCCATGCCCATTTACCTAGATGCTATCCATTCCAGCTATGTCTCTGCATAGCTCAAGCTTCTCACTTGTAACCACCTTCGTCAGCATGTCCGCTGGATTCTCTTTCGTATGGATCTTCACAAGCTTTAACAGCTGTTGTTCCATCGCTTCGCGTATCCAATGATAGCGGATATCAATATGCTTGGTGCGGGAATGGTACATTGAATTCTTGCTCAAGTCTAGAGCACTTTGACTATCACAATATACCTTGTAGTCTTATTGACTAACCCCTAGTTCTTGGAGAAAACGCTTCATCCACAACATCTCTTTCCCAGCTTCTGCTGCTGCAACGTACTCTGCCTCTGTTGTAGATAAAGCAACACACTTCTGCAATTTGGACTGCCAAGAGACAGCTCCTCCTGCAAATGTGAAGAGAAATCCCGAAATAGATTTCCTGCTATCCAGATCTCCTGCCATATCTGAATCTGTATAGCCTTCCAAGACTGGTTTAGCTCCTCCAAAACACAAGCACATCTTCGATGTACCTTTCAGGTACCTGAGAATCCACTTGACTGCATTCCAATGATCCTTTCCTGGATTTGAAAGGAATCTGCTCACCATGCCTACAGCATGAGCAATATCTGGTCTGGTACAAACCATTGCATACATTAGGCTTCCTACTGCTGAAGAGTAGGGGACTGCCTCCATCTCTTCAATCTCTTTCTCTGAAGAGGGACACGAGCTTTTACTCAACTTGAAGTGGTTAGCAAGTGGAGTATTGACCGGCTTTGCATCTCCTATGTTGAAACGCTTAATTATCCGTTCAACATATTTTTGTTGTGATAACCACAACCTTTTGGCTTTCCTATTACGAACAATCTTCATGCCTAAAATTTGTTGTCCTGGGCCTAAGTCCTTCATGTCAAAGGACTTGGATAGTTCCTTCTTTAGTTTGTTAATCATGGACCTATCCTCACCAATGATTAACATATCATCAACGTAAAGAAGGAGTATGACAAACTTGTCATCCTGGAACCTTCGAACATAGACACACTGATCTGCAACAAGTCTCTTGTAACGATGACTCATCATGAATGAGTCGAACTTCTTGTACGATTGCCTCGGCGCTTGCTTGAGGCCATAGAGGCTCTTCTTTAGCTTGCAGACTAAGTGATCTTTCCCTGGAGCTTCAAACCCTTCTGGTTGCTCCATTTAGATTTCCTCCTCCAAATCTCCATGGAGAAAGGTTGTCTTCACATCCATCTGTTCGAGTTCCAAATTCAAGCTGGCCACCAATCCGAGTATGACTCTGATTGACATCATCTTCACCACCGGTGAAAAAATCTCGTCAAAGTCGATTCCCTTCTTCTGCTGGAATCCTTTGACAACCAATCTGGCCTTGTACTTTATCAGCTTTCCTTGGCCATCTTTCTTCAGCTTGAACACCCATTTGTTCTTTAGGGCTTTCTTTCCTTCAGGAAGTTTCACCAACTCATAGGTCTGGTTTTTCTGCAAAGAACTCATCTCTTCTTGCATTGCTTGCACCCATAGGCTTCTATCAGCATGAGTTTGAACTTCTTGGTAGCTCTCTGGCTCCCCCTCATCAGCAAGCAGAATATAGTCTGATTCCGGATATCTCCTCGACGAAATCAGTAGGCGGCCTCTTGCCGATCTTCTTGGTTGAGCTTCATCAACCAAAGGAGGTTCATTACCCTCTAACCCTTATGGTGGTACACCAGCTTCTAGCGGAGAGGGTTCTTGCTCCCCCTGCTCAACATCCTGAGCTTCTTCTTCTGCTTCTGGATCTCGATCTTGCATATCCTCATTATCTGTGGCGAACTGTAATGGTGCAGGATCTGTAGTATAGGAACTAAGCTCTACTGGCATTGAGGAAGCTTTAGTTCCTATGTACTGGTTTTCATGGAACACAACGTCCCTACTTCTGACAATTCTCTTTGTCACTGGATCCCATAACTTATATCCGAATTCTTCATCTCCATATCCAACAAAGATACATGGAGTTGACTTGACATCGAGCTTCTGTCTCAGCTCCTTGGATACGTGTGCAAAGGCTTTGCACCCAAACACTCTCAGGTGAGAGTAAGAGACATCTTTTCCAGACCAAATCTTCTCAGGAACTTCAAATTTCAGTGGTGCAGAAGGTGATCTGTTGATTAGGTAACAGGCAGCACGAACTGCTTCACCCCAGAATGGCTTTGGTAACTTGGCCATACTGAGCATGCATCTTGTTCTTTCCATGATGGTCCGATTCATTCTTTCGGCTACACCATTGTGCTGAGGGGTATATGGGACCGTCTTCTCATGTCGAATACCGCGATCAACGCAGTATGCTGCTAACCTTTTGGAAATATACTCTCCTCCATTGTCTGTTCGCAGACACTTCAGCTTCTTTCCCGTCTCTCTTTCCACTAGGTTGTGAAAACTTTTGAAGTGCTCGAAGACCTGATCCTTTGATTTCAAAATATATACCCAGACTTTTCGTGAAGCATCATCAATGAATGTCACGAAATATCTGTTACCTCCCAATGACTCTTTTTCCATGGGACCACATACATCAGAGTGTACCAGACTCAACAACTCTGATCTTCTCTTTGTAGAGGAATTAAACGAGACTCTGCGTTGTTTGCCAAACAAACAGTACTCACAAGGGTTTAACGCTGTTCCTTTGGCAACTTTGATGAGTGCCTTCTTCACAAGCGTATCCAACCCTTTCTCACCCATGTGTCCGAGTCTCTTGTGCCACAGATTCGGTGATGCCTCGTCTTCCATTGCATTGAGGCTATCAGTATTGATCTTCACATGGGTCTTGTACAACGTACCGCAAATATGTCCTCGGGCGACAACCATGGCACCTTGTGACAGCTTCCAAGTGCCTTTGCTGAAGTGGCTGTCATAGCCCTGTCGATCAAGAGCTGTTCCGGAAATCAGGTTGATCCGAAGGTCAGGAATGTGTCGAACATCCTTCAACACCATGGTGCAACCAGTGTTGGTTTTAATCTGCACTTTACCAACTCCCACGATCTTAGAGGAACTGGCGTTCCCCATCCTTACCGTACCAAAGTCTCCTGCTTTGTACGTAGTGAAAAATTCACTTTGGGAAGTGGCGTGGTATGATGCTGCTGTGTCTACCACCCACTCAACATCGTGGCTTGCAACGTGCAGACACATCTCGTCACTGGTGGAAAGTACTGCTACATCTCCAGAAAGAGTGACAAGAGTTTCACCATCTTCTTTCTTCAGCTTATTGCTTTGACCTTGCTCCCTTAAAAACTTGCGGCAGTTTTTCCTCATGTGGCCTTCTTTGCCACAATGGTAACACTTCATGTTACCCGTCTGCTGGTTCCTGCTATTGCTGGACCTTCCACGTGGCTGAGACTTTCTTCTGTTTCTGCCTCCACTTCTCCCTCTATCATTACCTTGAGGCCTTTCTCTACTCTCGGTGACTAGGACATGAGACTGATTCATGCCCGTCTCCTTTCATCTGGCCTCCTCATTAAACAGGGCATCCTTAACCATTGTCATGGTAAGTTTGCCATCTGGAGTAGAGTTACTTAGGGAGACCACCAGCGTCTCCCAACTATACGGTAACGAACTGAGAAGTAGCAGGGCTTGTTCTTCATCGCCAAGATTCAACTTGACGGACCTGAGCTGGTTAACTAGGTTTTGAAACTCGGTAGTATGCTCAGAAACAGAGGTGTCGCTCTTCAATTTCAAGTTAACAATCCGTCTCATCAAGAGGGCCTTGTTTCGAGCAGTCTTAGCTTGATACATATCCTCCAACTTCTTCCAGAGGTTATATGCATCTGTCTCTTGGGCCACGTGGTGAAAGACACTATGGTCGATCCATTGCCTGATCTGACCGATAGTCTTCTTGTGCATCTTTTTCCACACTTGATCAGTAAATTCATTTGGTTTCTTCCCTTCATTTTCTAAAGGGTCAGACAAATCTTTACAGTTCAAGAGATCCTCCATCCAAGGTCTCCAAAGACTGTAGTTTGAGACAGTCAGCTTTATCATGGCGCCTGATGCTGAATCCTCCATGGATTTAGACTGGTTCTAAATACAAAATGCAAGTATAGGATCTATGAGGTGGAATATCACAAAACGGACAGCACTGTAGTGTCCGGAACGCCTGATTTTGTTGAAAACGTGTCTTGTTTCGTCAAAATCGGACTCAGATAGCACAAGGATGACCCAAAAAATCCAAAAACAGGAATCTGCCGCGGGTGCAGCGTGTAGCCCGCGAAAAAGCGCAGGCGCGTGTAAGTCATGCGCCTCCTAGAGTCACAAGCGCGTGAGGCGCGTGAATATCACGCGCTAATGGCTTCTCTAGAGCGCGTGGTGCGCGTGGAATTAACGCGCTTGTGCCTCTGCTGGGCGAGTGGAGTGCGTGTCGAGAGTGGGCTTACTCTCCGACCTTCAGGCGGCGCGTGGGGGCGCGTGCAGCGTCAGTTCGGCCTATGGTTTTCACCGCTTTTCTTGTCTTGCTAGGACGAACACAGTGGTGTGCTTAGATTTTTAAAATGAGCAACCCACTAAAAACGTGTTTTCTGAGAAAAACACTCCTTCCAGCAAAAGCTCTGATACCACTTGTTGGGAAATCAAGCACAGCGGAATAAATAAAAATGGAAATAAAAGAGCACTCCCACTCACACAATGACACCAAGAAATTTAACGTGGTTCGGCAACTGCCTACATCCACAGAAAAGAGCTTCACTAATAAATAGTGGTACACAAGAAAGTATTACAGAGGAGGAGGATCACACTCCACTCAACTCTACTCTCTTTTTTTCTCTCAGAACTCTCCTGATTCTCTCTCTTTTCTTTTCTTTCTTGGTATATCTGAAGCTCACAGCGAGAGCCTCAATTTATAGGGGGCTAAATGCATATGAATGCATTTAATGGTAACTGCAAATGCAGTTACCCGCTGGGCGTTACCAGCTGAGAAGCAAGCAGTCAACAATGACTGCTTGCTTTGGGCAGGGATTTCAACAAATACTTGGCGGCTGCTGACCAAGTGTTTGAGAAAAGGCGGAAGAGTTATGGTTAATGTTGGGGGTAGTTGTGTGGAGGCTGAGGATTCACGGAGAGATGTGAAGGTAGTCATGGAAGAATCTTTGAAGGCAATGTGGCTGGTTTTTGGCGACAAGCTTTATGTTATGAATCTTGGGAATCGGAAGGACGATAGCTCCATAGCTCTCACGGGTGAGTTGCCGGATCTTGACGCTTGGAAGACGGCGCTTCCTCATTCTTTGAGGTGCTATGTCGATATGTGGACATCATTTCGCAGTTAATATGGTATGTACTGGCATTGTTTGTGTTTGGCTTATGGTGTTTGTATATGTAGACAAACTTCACAAAGTTGCGGAATTGCAATGTTTATTCATGGCATATTGTTTAGCTGTTTGTAGGAAATGGGAACTCATAGCAGGAAAGATTATTCATGAAGTTGAACTATGGAATGCCATTCTTTTGGCAAACTATGAAATATCAGGATTAGCTGTATACCAATCTTGTGATCCAGATAAATGCGTTGGAATGCAATGTGATCAATATGACTTTAAAAAATATTGAACTGTTGTTGGGGCTTTGGGATTTATTCAAATTGAGCATTTTTACTTAACCTTGAAGGAGGTATAGCAACTGAGCACCACAGACTCTTATTGAATCATTTGGAAGGTTTAAATATCCATTAAAATCACTATGTTTTCGGTGGTCTTGGAAAAGTCATTTTCAAACTTTTTACATTCCTATTATCCAAATAAATGTCATTTGATATTGTAACCAAGGTTTTATATTGATGAGTTAGTAGTCCCTATGCATAACTTTAAGACAGATATTGTGCAATGGATATAAACTAATCATCACATTTCACTCTAACTAGTACATTTTTGTGGGATGGCTAATTTGTGCATTACATTACTCTGGAATATCTTGTACACTCGAAATATCTATATTGTTCATTGCTGCACCTTTTTCCCAAAAATCACTTTTACCTAACCTTTGTGGCATGCCAATCAGCCACTTGAATGATTTCTTTATACACGCGTGATTGAGACAGGCACCTATGCTGATAGTATTTGAATCTGCTCTCAAATGTCTTTCATTGCCCAATGCGTCTTAACTCTAAACACAGGCACAACGGTGTAGCCTCGCGCACGACATCTATGGTGTTTAATGAAACGCAACGTTAAGTAACTGGTGTTGAAACAATGTGTGTAGCAGAAAAGAAAAAACTCACTGAGAGAAAATTGCCCCCTCCATTGAGAGAGAAAAAGCTATATCACTCTACTCTTCAATTTTCTTTTCCTTCGTTTTGATGCATGTTCCTGTTTCTTCTTCCTCTCATTCCTCTTCCATTTGAGGTGCTACTAATTTCAATTTTCTTCTCCTTCGTTTTGACGCATGTTCCTGTTTCTTCTTCCTCTCATTCCTTTTTCATTTGAGGTGCTACTAATTTGACCAATTGTGGTAGCGTAAAATCAGATCAAGTGAGAAGGAGCACTCCTATGCATCCAATATAAATAATGTTTGGTTTTGATAGTGAGTTGAGATGAGATGAGTTGAGATAGTTTGTGAATAGTAATGAGATATTTGAGTTGAGATGAGATGCATTTCTTTTGGCAGGAATATGATTCAAAATTCCAATAAATTATGTTATTCTTCCAACTTTTTCATTCTATATATCACTTTCACTCCTTCAGAAGGAAATACAAAAATCATGCTTCAAGAGTTTTAGAAATTAAACATCACAAAAATAAAAGTACCGCAACTCCATTTAAAAACTAAGCAGTAAGAAACATACTGAGCTAAACAAAATGTTGCAGATATGCATTGACTTCCCAAGCATAGATTCTATAACTTTAGACACATATGGAGATGCAGTCCCATGCTTTTCATTTGCTTTGTGGTATATGGTATGCTTAACGATCTATTGTGTCAGATTTTCATTCAAACTAAAAAAAATTATATCAAATTTTTAAGTCATGACTATTACCTTTGGTTAATATAAGAAAATTGTTGTATTTTGTCTCAAATTTCTTCTATTTTTATATATAAATATATATTATTTCTTATAAACTAAATTTTGTGAGAAATGGAAAACATGGATTGTTGCTAAGAATGGGATTAAATTGGTGTCAGTGGACCAATATCAACGCTACAAAGTCAGTCCATTTTGTTTCTTCACCATTCTCTTTATCTTCTTGTTGGTGGAGATGAAAACTATACATACATTGCAAAGGAAATGAAAAGCAAGCTAATGCCTATCCCTTCCTTCCCCTCACAAGTCCCACAGTCTATGATATTGAAAAAGAAAAGAAAAAGAAATGAAAATGCTTGTAACTTGCAAAATACTCTTACCTGGTTTGACGCCGAGGAGTGGGTAGTAGTCGAGCTCAGTCACTCCGTCCAAACACCGATATGAGAGAGAGAGAGAGAGAGAGAGAGAGAGAGAACTGAGAAGATATTTCTCAAATTAGAGAGACGAAGAGATCTGAGAGAAAGGTTGCATGAAATCTAAGAGCGCAGAATGAACGAAGGAAACGTTCTGTGTATGAATGAAGGTCTGTATGAATGATGGATTCTATCGTCTGCATTTTCTTCTTCCTCGTTTTATTACTTCTTCTTCTTCTTCTTCTTTTTGAATAATATAAGCATTGACGTGGTAAAACGCCATGTCAGTAACGTGCACATACTTGCACAACTTGTGTCTGTATATAGTAGAACTGTTCTTTGATTATGTAATGAATTGATTATTAATTGGGAATTTTTTTCCACTTCCACAAAGCTAATTTGCAACTACTGACACCTTTTTAGTCCATTAAGCAATATTACAACAACTTCTGCAATACTATTTCCAAGTTCTGCAATATTACAACAACTTCATGGCATATTACTTCTAGGTTTTCACATTTAGTATGAAAAGTGCCATCTCATGAGGTCTTTCTATGACTATATATTAGCATTTCGTCTGAACTTGTAGATAACATATTTAATTCACAAGATTTCTCAGTTGTTCTAACAATATATATCAAGGTCCTTAAGTCTTGGATCATCTCTCACATGTCCTGGTCTTTCTTTGGTATCAAAAGTGGCAGGGGAGTTAATGGCTTGTAGACACAAGATATGTCTCGAAGAGGATTGTTCCAATAAAAGATGGAGGCTCTGAAGAGCTGAACATTGATAGTAAGAAAATAAAGTCTTTCTTGGGGGTATATGAGCAGAAGTTCTGTTGCCTTCACCCTCCCATGTTAGATATAATTATATATAACCAAGGTCTGGATACCGAGTATTCAGGATCTGAATACTTGGTGGCGGCTAAGCAAATGCTTGAGCAAAGGCAAGAGAGTTATGGTTAATGTTGGGGGTAGTTGTTCAGAGGCCGAGGATTCGTAGAGAGATGGGAAGGTAGTCATGGAAGAATATTTGAAGGTGATGCGGCTAGTTTTCAGCGATAAGTTTTATGTTATGAATCTCAGGAATTGGAAGGACAATAGCTCCATTGCTCTCACTGGTGAGTTGTTGGATCTTGATGCCTGGAAGACGGTGCTTCCTCGTTCTTTGAGGTGCTATGTCGATATGTGGTCAAAATTTCGTAGTTAATATGGTATGTGCTGGCACTGTTTGTGTTTGACATATGTCATTTGTGTATGTAGACAAACTTCACAAAGTTGTGGAATTGAATGGTTTATTGATGGCATATTGTTTTGTTGTTTATAGGAAATGAAAACTCATAATAGGAAAGATTATTCATGAAGTTGAACTATGGAATGCCATTTTTTTGGAGAACTATGAAATATAAGAATTAGTTGTATACCAAACATGTGATCCAAATAGATGTGTTGGAGTGCAATATGATCAACATGGTTTAAACAAATATTGAACTGTTGCTAGGATTTGGGATTTATTCAAATTAAGCTGTTTTACTTGACCTTGAAAGAGGCATAACAACCGAGTACAAGAAAATGTTATTGAATCATTTGGAACGTTTATATATCCATTAAGATCACTATCTTTTGGTGGCATTGGAGAATTCAGTTTCAAACCTTTTAAGCTCCAATAACCCAAAGAAAAATTCTTCTTATCAGCTACTATTCACCACCCCACACCCTACACCCTATGAAAAACATTCCCACACCTTATGAAAAAAAAAGCTCTAGGTGTGGGGTGTGAGAGTGAATAGTAGTTGATGCATAGCATTCCTCTAATCCAAATAAACAACATTTGATATGGTAACCAAGGTTTTATGTTGATGAGTTAGTAGTCCTAGGCATAATTTTGGGACATATATTATGCAATGGATATAAACTAATAATCACCAATTGCCAAATTTCACTCTAGCTAGAACATTTATGTGGGATGACTAATTTGTGCATTACATTACTCTAGAATATTCTATACACTCAGAAGACCTATATTGTTTCTTGCTCCACCTTTTTCCCAAAAACCATTTTTACCTAACTTTTGTGGCATGCCATTTAGCCATTTGAATAATTTATCTATACACGCGTGATTCAAACAGGCACTTGTGCTGATAGTATATGAATCTGCTCCCAAATATCTTTCATTGCCCAATATGTCTTTCTTTGACTATGCCACTAATTGAGAATCTGTTTCCACTTCCACTAAGCTAATTTGTAGTTGTTGACACCTTTTTAGTCCATTAAGCAATATTACAACAACTACTGCAATACTTTCTTTATGGTATATTATTTCCAAATTTTCACATTTACTATGAAAAGTGACATCTCCTGAGGTCTTTCTATGACTCTATATTAGCATTGCATCTAAAGTTGTAGATAACATGTTGAATTCATGAGGTTTTTCAATTTTCTAACAATATATATTAAGGTCCTTGAATCTTAAATCATCTCTCAGTTGTTCCGATCTTTCTTTGGTATCAAAAGTGGCAGAGGAAGTTAATGGCTTGTAGACATGGGAGATGCCTGGATGAGGATTTTTCCAATAGAAGGGGTAGGCTCTCAAGGGTTGACCATCGATAGTAAGAAGATAACGTCATTCTTGGGGGCATATGAGCAAAAGTTCTGTTATCGTCACCCTCTCATGTTAGTTATAATTGTATATAACGAAGGTTTGGATACCAAGTATTCAAGATCCCAATACATGGCGGCACCTGAGCAAGTGTTTGAGGAAAGACATGAGAGTTAGTGGCGGCCCTATTAAGGGGCAGGAGGGGGCCATGGCCCCCCCTCCCCCCAAAAAGTTTAATATATATATATTAATTTTTTATAATGTAATGGATGATATTGATTTTATTTTATGTTGGCTCCCCCTCTAAAAGATTATTTTGGCCCCCTATATAAAATTATTTTGATCTTATAGATTAATTACTTATAAGTCCAATGTTAAAAAAAATTAATCTAATTTAAAAATAAAATACTTGATTATTTAGTTGTCTATATTGAAAGAGAAATAGTTAAGAATTTTGATTTAATTTCAATACTTAATATTTTGTTTCTTTAAAAGAATGCAAGTTACAATTTTAGACACTCTAAATTTCTTTTGTTTGATATATTTGTATGAGTGTCTTTATGTTATTTCAATAATATATTGTTCTCAGTTCTTGACATATCATATACTTTTTTAATACATAGGTTGTATTAAACATATTTTATTTTTATTTTAGATCTTACTATCAGATCGTTCTATACCATAGGAAAAATTGCATAGAAATAAAACAAAAAATATTTTATTATAATTTTAGCTTTACTTGGCCCCTCCTAAAACAAATTTCTAGTTCCGCCACTGATGAGAGTTATCATTAATGTTGAGGGTAGTTGTGTGGAGGCTGAGAATTCGTGGAGAGATGGAAAGGTAATCATGAAAATGTCATTGAAGGCAATGCAACTGGTTTTCAGCGACAAGCTATATGTTATGAATCTCGGGAATCAGAAGGACGATAGCTTCATTGCTCTCACTAATGAGTTGTCAGATCTTGACGGTTGGACAACTGTGCTTTCTCGTTCTTTGAGATGCTATGTAGATATGTGGATAACATTTCACAGCTAATATGGTATGTGTTGGCGTTGTTTGTGTTTGGCTTATGACATTTGTGTATGTAGACAAACTTAGAAAAGTTGTGGAATTGAAGGTTTTTTCATGGGAAATTGTTTTGCTGTTTGTAGGAAATGGGAACTCATAGTAAGAAAGATTATTCATGAAGTTGAACTATGAAATGTCATTTCTTTCGAGAACTATAAATATAAGGATTAGCTGTGTACTAAACGTGTGATCCAGAAAAATGCGTAGGAGTGCAATATGACTAATAAGAATTTAAAAAATACTGAACTACTGACGTTCCTATAATCCAAATAAACGTCATTTGATATGGTAACCAAGGTTTTATTTTGATGAGTTAGTAGTCCCTAGGCATAATTTTAAGACAAATATTGAGCAGTGGATATAAACTAATCATTGCCAACTGCCAATTTTCACTCTAGCTAGAACATTTCTGTGGGTGGCTAATTTGTATATTCCATTACTCTAGAATATTCTTTACACTCGAAAGTTCTATATTGCTCCTTTCTGCACCATTTTTCCAAAAATCACTTTTACATAACCTTTGTATCATGCCAATCAGCCACTTGAATGATTTCTCTATACACGCGTGATTGAAACAGGCACCTGTGTTGATAGTATCTAAATCTACTCCCAAATGTCCTTCATTGCCCTATGTGTCTTTCTTTGACTATACCACTAATTGATCATTAATTAAGAATCTGTTTCCACTTCCATCAAGCTAATTTGTAGCTGTTGACACCTTGTTAGTCCATTAAGCAATATTACAACAACTTCTGCAATATTTTATTCATGATATATTATTTTCAGATTTTCACATTTAGTATGAAAAGTGCCATCTCTTAAGGTCTTTCTATGCCTTTATATTAGCATTTCGTCTGTAGTTGTAGATAACATGTTAAATTCATGAGGTTTTTCTGTTTTTCTAACAATATATATCAAGGTCATTGAGTCTTGGATCATCTCTCAGCTGTCCCAATCTTTCTTTGGTATCAAAAGTGGCAGGAGTTAATGGCTTGTAGACACGAGAGATGTCTCGATGAGGATTTTTTCAATAGAAGAGGGAGGCTTTGAAGGGTTAGACATTGATAGTAAGAAAATAGCATCGCTCTTGGGGGCATATGAGTAGACGTTCTGTTGCCGTTACCCTCCCATGTTAGATATAATCATCTATAACAAAGGTTTGGATACCAAGTATTCAAGATCCGAATACATGATGGCTGCAACTGAGCAAGTGTTTGAGGAAATACAAGAGAGTTATGGTTAATGTTGAGGATAGTTGTGTGAAGGCCGAGAATTTGTAGAGAGATAGGAAGTTAGTCATGGAAGAGTTTTTTTAAGTAGATGCAATTGGTTTTGGCCGACAAGCTTTACGCTATTAATATGGGAAATCGGAAGGACGATAGCTCCATTACTCTCACTGGTGAGTTGTCAGATCTTGACGCTTAGAAGACGATGCTTCCACATTCTTTGTGGTGTTATGTCGATATGTGGACAACATTTTGCAGTTAATATGGTATGTGCTGGCGCAGTTTGTGTTTGGCTTATGTCGTTTGTGCATGTAGACAAACTTCACAAAGTTGTTGAATTGAAGGGTTTATTCATTGCATATTGTTTAGTTGTTTGTAGGAAATGAACTCATAGTAGGAAAGATTATTTATGAAGTTGAACTATGACATGCTATTCTTTTTAGGAATTATGAAATATCAGAATTAGTTGTATACCAATCATGTGATCAAGATAGATGAGTTGAAGTGCAATATGATCAATATGGCTTTAACAAATATTGATTTGCTGCTGAGGTTTTGGGATTTATTCAACTTGAGCCTTTTTAGTTGACCTTTAAGGAGGAATAGCAACCGAGCACAACAGAATCTTATTGAATCACTTGGAAGGTTTACATAGTTGTTAAAATCACTATCTTTTCAGTGGCCTTGGAAGGTTTGGTTTCAAACTTTTTACATTCATATAATCCAAATAAACACCATTTGATATTGTAACCTAAGTTTTATTTTGACAAGTTAGTAGTCCCTATGCATAATTTTAAGATTGATATTGCGTAGTAGATATAAACTAGTCATCACCAATTACCAAATTTCACTCTAGCTAGAACATTTATGTGGGTGGCTAATTTGTACATTCCATTACTCTGGAATATTCTGTACACTCGAAATATCTATATTGTTTCTTGCTCCACCTTTTTCCCCAAAACCAATTTTACCTAACCTTTGTGGCTTGCCAATTAGCCACTTGAATGATTTCTCTATACACTCGTGATTGAAACTGGCACTTGTGCTGATAGGAACTGAAATTGTTCCCAAATGTCCTTCATTGCCCAATGTGTCTTTATTTGATTATGCCACAATTGATCATTAATTGAGAATCTGTTTCCACTTCCACCAAGCTAATTTGCAGCTGTTGACACATTTTTAGTCCATTAAGCAATATTACAACAACTTCTGTAATAATTTATTCATGATATAATATTTCTAGGCTTTCACAGTTAGTATGAAAAGTGCCATCTCCTGAGGTCGAGGTCTTTCTATGACTTTGTATTAGCATTTTGTCTGAAGTTGTAGATAACATATTGAATTCATGAAGTTTTTCAATTGTTCTAACAATATATATATATATATCAAAATCCTTGAGTCTTGAATCATCTCTCAGATGTCTCGATCTTTCTTTGGTATCAAAAGTGGCAGGGAGAGTTAATGATTTGTTCCAATAGAATAGGGAGGCTTTAAAGGGCTAAACATTGATAGTAAGAAGATAGCATTGATCTTGGGGGCATATGAGTAGAAGTTCTATTGCCATCACCCTCTCATGTTAGATATAATCATATATAACCAAGGTTTGCATACCAAAGTATGTCCATACTAAAAAGCTATCAAAATGAATCTTGGAAACTTGTGTTTGATATGGCTACAAAAAATACTCCATGAAGTGAACCTAAACACTTAGATGAAAGTTGTCAACCATACCATGGAAAGTAAGTTGCACAATAGACTTGATATTTTAAAGGCCATATTAAGACAAACAATCTATCCCGAAATATGGTCAAGAGGGGTTTTTCTCATCCCAAGCTAACTCAATTAGACAGTATCAAGTAAATGCTTAATTCCATAATTTAAAATGTTGAATATTGTAATCTCCTTTCCTTCTTCTACCAAATATGTTGAGTAACACAGAATGCATTATTTGCAATTGGAGAGGAGACCCGACACACGACTTTTAGTGGTATTGCAATGAATACTAGTTGAAGTTCCAACTACTTCAATCCCCTGATCGCCTTGAGGTAGCTTGTAATGTAAAATACCCACAACCAGGTTCACTTTGAAACCATTTTCTTATCAGCTTGTTCCTCAAAATCTTTGTGATAGACTTGTTCTCACATGAACCACATTTGCTTAATACTGCATTGGTACTGATGCTATCTTTCTGATACTTTATTTGTTTTATACATTTTAAGTTTACCTTTTTTTTAAATGTATTTTCGATGCATTTGACAAGGAAAATGATGCATCCACCGTGGATGCATCCAGACAAAAGCTACAGATTCTCTTTTTTTTTTTTTACTTAATTGTTAAGGAAATGTTTTTAAATAAGTTTGTGATTTTTTTAAATGTTTAAAGGGGTTTAAAATATTATTGAAAACAAAAAAACAAAAAATAAAAAGTGCATTATTTTGCACTTCTCAGTGAAAATCCTCGGGGCCACTTTCGGAGACCCTAACAGGACTTATTTGACAATATTGTACTTTGTTGTGTGATACTAGGCCTCCATGACCCAAAATGGGTTTTAGAGTCATTTGATCGACAACTTTAGATGTCTTGTTCAAACCCATAATACTCTTTTTCACGATTATCTAAAATTATTCATTTATACAGTCTAAATTTATATATATATATATTAAGCAAATGCCCACTAAAATTGAACTACTCGATAAAAAAAGAAAAGAAAAGAAAAATTACACGTGCCCTAATTTTTTTAGATATAAAAATAAAAAAGAGGGAATTTTATATTTCACTAGTGCAGTAGTTCTATTGGTGTGAGGCCAATTGCAGGTTACTTTTTCCTTCTTAAATGGTATCCCAGAAAGGCCTAGGATGCGGTGAATATAGGCTTGATCATTTTGAGGCATTCCTCTTCGAATCAGAATGATCAAAATCTTTTGAATTAGGGGAGAAAAATTGTAGATTGTGAGCCTACCTAGAAAGCAACCTCTCCGGCAGATTTTCTAATCTTTGCCAAATCAAGTAACCATATATGCATTAGCAATGTAATCAAAGTTATCTTAGGGTCCTAAAATTGCAACTTCAACAATTAATATAGAGTATAGACCCTATACAAGTTATCTTCAATCGAGCCAATAGAAAACCCAATTAAATTGTTACATCATATGGATCACGAACATAGATAATTATGTTTTAGGACCATTAATAGCAATTCTCAAATCCAAGTTCTAATTATGAGCCAAAACTAGCCTTTAATCCATATTGAAATCATGTAAAAAGGGAAACAAATATAAGCTAAAACCGAATAGATTATCTCAGCCCAAACATGACCTCATGTTAAATGAGTAGACCCACATAATTTATTTAATAAATTATTTGTGTTAGATTGGCTTAACATGACTTGAACATTTTTCGATTGATTTAACATAAACGGGTTCATGAGTTGATTCAAGTAATTTATTTGACATGATTAACATAATTAATGCATACCTTATATATGCTGGTCAAAACAAACAAATACATCATGTTTAGTTTTTATTAGGCATGTTTAGTTTTCCTTAGGCCTGTTTAATTTTGTTTTCTGGGTCTGGTTTTCTTTTTTCTTTTGTTGGTTGGTTTGTGTTTGGGAGGTTGTGTTTTCTTATTTGTAACTCCCATATGCTAGTTTTGTAATCACGGTATTCTTCTGCCATAAGTGAGGGCTGATTAATAAATTTGGGACGGGGTCGCTATGAGGGTGGCTACTAGCTCTTTAAAATATATATATAAGAGGGTTTTTAAGGTTTGAGATCAAAATGGTCAAATATTATATATATAAATATATATTATGTATATGATTTAATTTTTAGAGTAGTGCAGGTCATAGTTTATGGGCTCTAGTAATTGATACATTTATTAATTGAGTCAATCCATGTTAAATATATATTATGCATGTAGTGCCAATTTATCAGTGTCGTTAGACTTGGAGTATTACTCTTGTGTGCATGCATGGGGACGTACATGTCATAGTATAATGCCAGATGTGTTTTTGGGTAATGTGGCCGAGGAAAACACACTGCAGAATGATGCCATGGTGAATAATAAGATTCATGCAGGTGCGGCATGTATGGTGAATGATGATGCTAGTCCCAGTTTCGCAGGAGAACTGAGTGGGAATACAGAAAAGATGGGCTATGATGTTTGTAGTGCCCAAAGCCCAGCTTTGCAAGAGAATACTGATCTGTTCATGGAAGACACTTTAAGGCTAATGCATGAGGAAGTCGGCCCAGCTGATGTTTTGTTGAGGAACGTGCCTCTGAACTCACCTATCCATGATCATGTTACAGCAATAGAAGACGTGCAGGTATGTTCGGACAATGATTCTGAAGATGAGTTACAGTCTTTGTCCGGTGTAAGAGATAATATGTCTGACTCTTGTTTGATAACTGGTGATGTGAAGGAAAAAAAAAAAA
>QEOT01001003.1:0-24473 GCA_003123785.1 Pterocarya stenoptera | reverse complement strand
TTTTTTTTTTTTTTTAAGAATAATTAGCAATTACTATACTCATAGAGAAAGATTCTCTTTAAAAAACTTAATAAATAAAAATTGAATATATTACTCTGAAGTCAAAAAACAAAAAAACAAAAAAAACAAAAACAAAACAATACTTAATGGGTTAATTACGACTCCAATCTTCTTGGTGCAGTGAAAATGGCCTCATCCAGCTCCTACAATTCTCCTTGTGCTGCCTGCAAGTTCCTAAGGAGAAAATGCATGCCAGGTTGCATCTTTGCACCCTACTTCCCACCAGAGGAACCCCAAAAATTTGCCAATGTTCACAAGATCTTTGGTGCAAGCAATGTGACTAAGCTCCTTAATGAGCTTCTCCCTCACCAGAGAGAGGATGCAGTTAACTCTCTCGCCTACGAGGCTGAGGCACGAGTAAGAGACCCCGTTTATGGCTGTGTTGGTGCCATCTCATTCCTTCAAAGACAAGTCCATAGGCTCCAGAAGGAACTTGAAGAAGCCAACGCTGATTTGATACGTTATGCTTGCAATGAGATTCCAACGGCTTTGCCTCCACATCCCGGGGTAAATCTGGTTCAACCAAATATGGCTCATGCTCGTTCAAGACCAGTTGTGCTTAGCAGTAGAATAATTGGTAATGAAGGAGGATCAGGGTTTCATCAACCACCTATTGCTGTGCCTCTCCCTTACTCTCTTCCATGGGATGACACTTCCCCAGCAGGAAATAACTACGAAGGAGGCCAGGACGGAAGTATGTGATGGAAATAAGAGTACTTTCAATAAGGAGGAGGCTTTTCTCTCTACGGGCATCATGGCCCGAAGAAACGCAAGCTCTTGGTATGGTATATTATATATTTAGCTCAGTTTTCTAGTCTGTTCGGGTTAAAAAAAAAAACAACCTTAGTTGTCTAGCTAGCTAGCTGCACATGGACTCTCGTAGCTAGATTACCAGCTATGTTCTGATGTTTCCTAGTAATTTATTTGGTGGGCTTTAAGTACTGCATAATTATTCTGTTAAAACGAAGAAAAACACTGTGGGTGTTTCAGTGTCCAGCTCGGGACCTAAATAAGGCTGTAGAACATAGAGTACGGCGTGGCTAAAACTTTAGATCTCTTGTTGTGTTATTAGAGCAGCAAGCTCGCTACGGCATGCGCATGCCGTCTTGATGTGTTTGTCAATGTTTGTGTTTGATAATAAATGGTAATAATTATTAGTTGAAGATCTTTTAAAGAGGATTCTCTAGCCAAATCTATGGCTTTAGTTCTGTTTTACTCTATATATTCTCACCTTTACTTCTGCTTTGTTCTTGAGGACCACTGTCCCAATTTCTTTATAATTTATACATCAAATCTGGTTGGGCTGATCGATAGCCATTGCTTTCAAGAGAACCATAGGAAAGATGTAAAATTGAACTCCAAGTTGCACTTACTTGACCATTGATTTTAATTCCCATCTGTTGCTACACAAACACATACACATACACATATTTTTTTAATCAAATTGATGTGATGGAAATCACTGATATTTCATTGCAGAAAACCTAGCTAGGATTTCATGCGCACAAGGCTTCAGACAAAATTTCTTTATGTAATCCACTAGAGCTTAACCAATCTTGATATACATATATATATATATATATATTACCGTACGTTCATAGAAGTTTCAAAAAGAAAATCATATGAATCAGTGGGGCTTGATGTTGACGTATCAATGAGAAAACTTGCAGTGTTTTCCATAGTGAGAATCTGGTTATTTTGTGGGGTTTTAGTTCTTTTTGTGAAACTCAGCTCCACATGCATAAATATTGTTTTCAAAAACAGCAAAAATCTAAAACAGTGATTCACCAGAGTCTAATTTGTCCTCATTGGTTACAATCGATAACTCGTTTCTCTACCATGAAGGGTCTTTCAGCTTTTCCTTCCCAACCCGTTCACTATTAACGTGCATCCTCCAACACTCCCCAGGCATAAGGTACAGTGAAATCTTAGCCAAAATGTCGTAAAACCCTCTATGCATTCACAGTTGCGCGCAAGCATTCTTGTACTTTTCTGTGCATGCGTTTATACTTTTCTGTGTATATTATCTTGATCAGTACTATATTTATAAATGCATGCATGAATCAAGATATATTTGTCAAAACCGACCAAATTAATTAGGAGCCCACCACAAAAGGGGAATAAATAAATAAAACCTAAAGGTGAGATCATCAGGACCGAAAGAGTGAGCTAAAACCAGTGTTAGGTCGGTTTCTTTTTTCTTTTTGGATAAATAGGATTGGGGCTTCATGCATATTACAACTCTAAAAATAGTCTCATGTGAATGATCAGCAGCATATTCTCTCTTTTCTCTAAGGGAAAAAGGTAGCAACCACACCTCCGAAGCCGTCATTCTATCTCTAAGCTTTAAGATATAGACAAGTATATATGTGATTAGATTGAGCCTGAGAGAGAGAGAGTTTATCATGATTTTCCACGACTGTGTTATTTTTCCCTGAGTTATTTTCTACAACTGTCATCTTTTTCATTTCATTCTCTCACTCTCTTACTCATTCATTTATCGTAACAATCTGTAGCAGTACAAAGCTTTCATCATCATTAAGCATAGACCAACCCTTCGGCTTCTCCCCTCACTTTTGTCAGTCTCTCTTTCTCTCTCAGTCGACACACAAACATGCACACGCGCAACAGCATATAATTAAATCCGGAAAATTTGCAACTGTCCTGTTTCTTTTTCACTCACAAGGTGGCTCTCTGGATCTGGGTCTGGCAGAAGTTTCCCAGTAGCAGTGAGAGTCACGTCTTCAATATCCTCCCATTCATCACCTCTCTTTCTCTTTCACTTCCCTCCTCGAGATCACCAAAACCTCGCCTAACTTATTCTTTCTTGGAAATTTTTCTACACAAAATCTAAGCATCCGATCTCCTTCCCCAAAATATCTACTTCAATTTGCAATTTCTTTTAGTTATAAAAAACAAATAAAGTTGGAGACTTTTTACTGTTGGGTTCAGAAAGTCCTCAGAGATCAGGGGAACAAGTATGGCTTTCTGAATAATTTTCTCTGAAATTGCAATAGTCATCAGTTCAGAATGCATCAAATCCACCAATCTTCCTCTCTGCGGAAACGTGGAAAAGAAGCAAACAGAGAGAGGTCTATTACAAAGGACAAACAGACCAGACTGTGGGGGCCGGGTTCTACTCAATGCCCCCACAACAAGAAAAACACTTTGTGATCCTCGTGAGGTTCTGATAAATCAGGGAAAAGGACTCTGGCATGGACATGTTCGGTTGTTCCCTTTAGGTTGGATTTTTTGGTTTTCGGGGAGAACTGATCTACACTCCCTCTCAGACTATCAGTGTGCATGTCTTAAGTAACAAGAACAGCAGTCTCATTGACCCAACGCATGCATGCGGTGTATATATTTGGTGATTTTATGAGGTTCAAACAAAAACCTAAAAAAGACTACTGATCGAGCTTATAATTTGGGTTAATCCTGCCCATATCATTGTCGGGTTAAAACGTAGTAGTCCAGAATCCATCTCAGTACACCCCCATTGAAACTAAAAAAGTTTAGCTTTCTATTTTATGCAAACCCAAATTGATATGAGATATTTAGATTCAAATTTAACATTGATGATATGGGGTATCTACGTTCAAATTCTAAGTTGATTATATTGAAACACTACTTTAAGAATATGAATCTATACAAATATGAAAGGAAAAGTTTAAGATGTTCCTTGGACTAAAGATAATATTAATTAGTTATTTTCTGTCGAATCATATATTAGTATATTTAGTTTCAAGTTTTGGAAGTGATTGATCTGATTTTAATTTTGGCCAAATTTTTTGTAGGATTCTTGTTTATTTATGTGTTTATTTCTCATACAATAATTTAGATTTTTCTATTTTTTAAAAAAATCATCATAATTTCAAATTTTACAGCTATAATTAAGTCCGGCTTGTGGGCTTTATAAAATAATTTCAAATTTTATTATAAATCAATATTATTTAGAATTTTTTTCCTCAGTATTTTGAGAGAATCTGTTGTCTTCTCTGTGTTGATCATCTACTAGAACTAGCTGTCAGAATTAATCTCTATTCTGTCAGGCATCAGTTGGCATTGGAGTTTCAGGATCTTTTTTGGGGTGATATCTCATCAGTTTTCATGGCTAGTGGTCGTGGTCATGGTCGTCATGGGCAGGTTCTGAATGAGGAAATCTCGCTCAGTGATCGTAGCGTTCAGGATGTGATGATTGAGGATTTGTAGAGACATGTTGCAAAGTTAACTCGATGTCTAACGATGCAAAATATTGGTGATCGTGAGATGGAAAATCATGATTCCAATTCTAGTTTTGAGAACCCGTATCACAAGCGTGTTCTATTTTGGGAGTATTGTGGTAGGGAGGAGCGTCATGGGGACCTCGATTTCAGAGTTAACTTAGCAGAATTTCCTAGTACTCTTCAGGTTGAAGGTTTCGTTAATTTATTGCATGAGGTTGAGTAGATTTACTACTCTGAGAAAGAAGAGTTTGAGGATGGACATTCTTCCATAAGTTGTAACTCTATACTAATCTACAATACCTATCATGATGAAGATAACCTAGTGGATGAGGTAACTATTTTTATTGAAAACATATAAAATTTGGAAAAAGAAAATGGTGGTGAAGTTTTGAAGTTTGAAAATCATGAAACAACTTTTGAGGCAATTAATTATGTTGATTTTCTTGGAGTTGAGGATTTTTTTTCAAATTCGCCTATGCAAATTATTATTTTTGGATTTGAGATGTGGGAAAGAAACTTAATTTTGGAGGAGAAGATGTTCAATATTATTTTATTTTCGACCGGATCAATATTAGTTTTTCCTTGATCATAGGGACAATACAACAAAAGAAAAGAAATATTGGTCTAATTGGACATCCAAAAGATCGAGGTAAGAAAATTTAAAATTCGAGGACAAATTCTCTACAACCCGATGAGAATGATGCAAACTCAAATTGGTATGGGGTATCTAGGTCTAAATTCTACGTTGATTACATTGAAGTACTACTTTAAGAAGATGAATCTGTACAAATAAGAAAGGAAAAGCTTAATATATTCCTTAGCCTAAGGGCAATATTAGTTATTTTCCATCAAATCATATATTTTTGCTCATTTTTGCCTTATTATTAAATATTTAGTTTCAAGTTTTGGAATTGATTCTGATTTCAATTTTGGCCAAATTTTTTTGTAGAATTCTTGTTTATTTATGTATTTATTTCTCATACAATAATTTAGATTTTTTCATTTTTAGAAAAATCATCATAATTTTAAATTTTGCAGCTATTTAAGTCCATCTTGTGGGCTTTATAAAATAATTTCAAATTTTATTATTAACTAATATTATTCAGAATTGTTTTCTCTGTATTTTAGAAAAATCTCTTAATCATCTGTTGGAACTAGCCATTAGAATTAATTTCTATTTTGTCTGGCATCAATATATCTAAGAATTTAAGGAGATTTTTTTAGATATATTATATATGTTATGAGCGCCTCGATCTATTTGTAAAATTTGCAGACTGATGATCTTTTTAATTTCCATTTTCTTTTATACGCCAACAGAAAATAAGCATCAAAGAGATGCTTCAAAGCATTTAGAAAAAGGTGGTTCGATGTAGGACTATGTAAAGGACTTCTCCTCCATCATTAATGGCTCGATCATTTGATTAATTGAATCCATTCTCTTTCAGCAAGATCGGCCTTATATCATCAACAGACTTTTTAAACCTAAAAATGGGGTCACATGATGCATATATAGATCATGATCATAATGATCCCCTACTTTGGTGATGTAGACATGACAATATCCCAAATTATGCAAAATTATTGCGAATTCCCATAAAACTTTCCACTTTTTGGCCTCAAGCCATTAACTGTACGTAGTACTGCAATTATATGCCATATATAAATAATTAATAAATATTTCGTTTGATTCTATCACATTGACTAGTTTTCTAATTATAACTTTCAGCCATGATCATCAATTGAAGCATTTGAATGAATCACTATTAATTCGACGACGACGTTTTTTGTGAATATAAAACGGGAGATCATAGCGGAAAGTACGTACGTTATTGCCAGGTTCTATATATGAGAGATAGAACCTGATCCAAGAACGTTTATGCATGCTTAATTCTATCATCATATAATGCACATTATAATTAACAAGAGTATTAAATTAGTAGAATGATCTAATAAACATGCATGCCTGATCATGTACTAATTTAAGGATACGGTAGATCCAATATTGAAAGAATATTTCACAATCATTAATCATTTTTATCATATATTATTGTACGTCAGGATATGCATATTATATATATATATATAAATTTATATATATATCATGCAACGAACAGTTTTAATTTGCTCGATCCGCCGAATGCATCATCAGTACCCAAATCTAATGGAAATGCCTGCCTAGATCTAGATACACATATATATAGTACTGATCAACCAGAGAACTGAAACATATAGATTGTTAAATGTATTATATTAAGTTATCATCAACATGATTACATTACCAAGTGATCATATTGGCATACAAATATATATATATATATATACATACACACAGAGTAGATCAGCTTAATTTGAATCATGCAGGCCACATGCATGAGGTTCCAGAAAAAGGTTTATGTGGCTAGCTAATTATAACCACTGAATTTCATAAGTTTTGGCGCTTTAGTTTTATATATTCTTTATCATGATGCCTTTAACTTTCACACATAAAGTAGTCTTTATGTCAGATTACCAATGATGATTGCCATGATGGTTGCCATCAATGCCATAATAAACAAAGGCAAGATTACGGGTTGAAGAAATCCTATTCTTTTCACTCATATTCTACCTTTGAGGAGTCAATATTTATAAGAAAAATTCTTGTTATTAGTCATTATTCATCGTCACAGCTCATATTCTATGAAAAAAAAAAAAAAAAAAACCCTACACTATATGAAAAAGTAAATAAAGAGTGTAAAAATGAATAGTAGCTATACGGCCTCTATTGTGTTTCATTCCAAAATATAACTATATATATTATGCTGATCATGATCATATAGCCATAATTCGCACGGAAGAAAGATTGTATTAAATATGGGTATTGCATATCGCATAAAGTTGGAGTAAACAAGTCCATCATAGTTGAGCTGCCGCCTGCACTATTCCAAAAACCCATTGAAATTTATGTCTATACCCAATTAATTATAAACAAGCTAGGAATATAAAGGATCGGAACTAAAATCAGAACAGCTGGCTATGTTGAGAGTGGTAGTTAGCTAGGATGATCATCCGTGCAGCTCCTCGATCGATTAATCAGAAGAATAACTTGACTAAAGAAATCACCAAAGAGAGATCGAAATTAAAATGACTAGCTTGGCACCTTGGTTTGTCAAGAAGAGGTTTCTAATTCATGAGATCATGTTTGTCGTTTGTGAGATTAATTCCAGGGGTGTCTTTTAGGACTAGCTAGCACTACTAGCTCTAATTGGGTTTGCAGAAAGTCATGTTGAAACGCCCATGCTTCACTATTAATAAAGTTGCAATATTATTGCTTAAAAAGGAGGGAAAATTATGTGCCATATATATCCTCGTACATGGTTTGCTATTTTTTGGGGCTCTAACTGTTAATTTTTTTGTTCCTTCTTTTAGATTATAAAATATATATATATATATAAGAAATGATATTTGTAGTTGTTGAATGTATAAATATAGCGTAATTTTAAAATAAATAAATAAATTTTTAATAACGGATCTCACTTTTTTTCAAAATGATTGTACAACACTTACACATTCTACAACTGTATATAGCTTTCCTCTATAATTTTTCAAAAAGGTAAAAACAAGTGTGTGGGACAAGAAGTTTATAATCAGCTTCAAACACGAGTGGCCTTCGCTCAATATGGTGCGTGGCAGCCGTTGCAGCTGAAGCAGATCCTCTACTGATCACCTGATCATCTTCACCATCCCCAAGGCCCCTTCGAAACCCCTTAGTTGGAGGGCCACCATCCAAACATGAGTTAAAAAAACTACCATCAAAAGACAGGTCTTAAATAATTGACAAAAGCCCCCAAGTCGACCTGAACTTCCACGAGTTCTTTCCAACACAAACTGATCAATCCAGCTTGCTTGATGGATGACACGATATTTCTTATCAGGACAGAAGACCACTTTTTGTTGTTATGAAATGCTTGATCTATAAGAATCTTATAAAATAAAATTGATATATTAATATAGTTTAAGATAGTACATTAGATTAGAAATTTCTTTTTATTGTAAAAGATATTTGAGCATAACACTTACGGATTGGTTCAAGTGGTAAAAGTTTTAGTGTATGCTCACTCCAAGGCTGTCTAAGGCTCGAATCTCACTTGATGCAAATAATTAGCTTTGAGGACAATATATATGACTGGAAGATTTTTCCATTGAATTATCTTGTCCATCCCTGAAATTAATTGAAATGTTATTCATGAACAACCTGTGCCAATAAAAAAAATATAGCATATCAATTCACAAATTTTTTGTTGTAAGATAAAAATACCGCATTGGGTTGAGCACCATCAAAATTTATAACCAATTAAAGCTTTGGTCTGGCTGCCGCAATGTTTTGGATACAAAATTATATCGGCCGAGTACTGCATTTTATACGTGTTTAGCCAAACGAGGCCAGGCCCAGCCAATTTCCTGACCTGGATGTGGCACGGCAAACAAACATGTGTAGGGCTCATGCTTTGCAATGGGCGGGTAACGAGGGCTTCACTTCAGCATAGAATTTGCAGAATTTCAATTTTGCCTGACCAAAAGATTGAAAACATGCCAAGCTTGATCCTCCAGATCGAGGACGTGTTTTGGCTCACCAATATAAATATATATATATATATATATATATANTAAGAATCTTACAAAATAAAATTTATATATTAATATAGTTTAATATAGTACATTAGATTAGAAATTTCTTTTTATTGTAAAAGATATTTGAGCATAACACTTACGGATTGGTTCAAGTAGTAAAAGTTTTAGTGTATGCTCACTCCAAGGCTGTCTAAGGCTCGAATCTCACTTGATGCAAATAATTAGCTTTGAGGACAGTATATATGACTGGAAGATTTTTCCATTGAATTATCTTGTCCATCCCTGAAATTAATTGAAATGTTTATTCATGAACAACCTGTGCCAATAAAAAAAATATAGCATATCAATTCACAAATTTTTTGTTGTAAGATAAAAATACCGCGTTGGGTTGAGCACCATCAAAATTCATAACCAATTAAAGCTTTGGTCTGGCTGCCGCAATGTTTTGGATACAAAATTACATTGGCCGAGTACTGCATTTTATATGTGTTTAGCCAAACGAGGCCAGGCCCAGCCAATTTCCTGACCTGGATGTGGCACGGCAAACAAACATGTGTAGGGCTCATGCTTTGGAATGGGCGGGTAACGAGGGCTTCACTTCAGCATAGAATTTGCAGAATTTCAATTTTGCCTGACCAAAAGATTGAAAACATGCCAAGCTTGATCCTCCAGATCGAGGACGTGTTTTGGCTCACCAATATAAATATATGTATAAATAAAACAAAAACAATCTATCGATTTGAATCACTTTATATAAGTTAGTCTTTAACTCAAACAAAAAAAAAAAAAAATCAATTAAGAGTAGAAATCTTCTCTAGCTGTCTAATATATACATGAGTGGTGAGTAATATCAGATACAATCATGGAGTGCGTAAGTATTGTACAATTCTTTTGAAAAAGAGTAAGGTCTATTATTAAAAAATAATTTTTTCATATGAATTTCATATTTATTTAATTTTTTTAAAGAGATTGTTATATGGCACTTACGCACTCTACGATTACAAATACAATTTCTGATTATGAAACGAAAAGTGTTGTTTGTGTAAGATTCTCAACAAATGTAAATCCGCATTCAATTAATATTATATCTATTTTTTCTTATATATATAATTAGACTATGTAATTCAGTGAAGCAAAAGATCTAAAATTGTTCAGTTTTGCTCTCAAACCCTTACAAGTCGAGATAGAAATTGAATTGCGAAAATCTATTATCCTTGCATATATTTATATGGTACTATCAACTTGATTCATAAGATTTCACAAAGAGACCAACAGCAAATGGATGACAACAAGACCTCCCACCAAAACCCCCACCCCCATCTGAAACGACATGTTTCTCATGCAACACTTCCTCCATCCAACATGTGTACTCCCCATCCTCCACGTGTCCACCCCACCCCTCTCGTTATAACCCACAGGCCACATGCAACCCCGCCTCCCTAAGCTTTCTAAGTATCTATATCCCCCAACCTCTCTCTCTCGAAGAAACCGAAGCAACTAGCAATATCGCACACCCATAAAACACAAAAATATACCGCCATGGCCGAGCAGTACCAACAACAACGCCCCACCGATATCGGCATGAAAGGCATGTTCTCTGAAAAGGTTCAGGGTCAGGGTCCCCCGACTTCGAAAGTTCTAGCAGTTGTCACTCTCCTACCCCTCGCCGGTTTCTTTCTCCTCCTTTCTGGTCTCACGCTCGTGGGAACGCTCATCGGGCTAGCTGTATCGTCCCCGCTGTTCGTCATTTGCAGCCCGGTTTTGTTCCCGGCGGCAGTAGTCATTGCCTTGGCAGTGACCGGGTTTTTGGCGTCGGGAGCTTTCGGTATCACCGGGCTCTCGTCGCTCTCGTGGATAGCCAACTATCTGCGTCGAGCAAGGGTGCCGGACCAGCTCGAACATGCAAAGCGGCGGGCCCAGGAGGCGGCTGGGCAGATGGGTCAGAAGGCTAGGGAGATGGGTCAGACTGTCACCGGAAAGGCCCAGGAAACAGCTGGAAAGGCTCAAGAGGCTGGGAGGGGTGAAGAAAAAAGAACATGAAAACGGTCGACGCCTTAGTGTTGTGAGCCTTGTGATCTAGCTAGTTTGGTCAATGTCTCCTTTTTTTACCTTAATTTGTATGTGTAAGCTAGGAAGAAGTCTCACTGGTAATGAGTTCTGGGTTTTCAAGTAAATATCAGTGCATGTAATAAAAAAGGGTTATTGCAGAAGAAAAAGCAAGCATGCATGTATATTTGGCAGTGTCTACACACTTCGTTTATAAACATCGATATCCGATGTTATGTTGGGATTTGTGAGTGAGTATATAATACGTAGTAGTGTATGATCTTTTCGAATAAAGTATCGTCATTCCTGATGTATGATCAATGATTTTTGGCGTCAAGTAGGTTTGCATTCAAGTGCCATCTTGCGAGAAAAATGATTCCTTTTAAGCACCTGAAGGGAATTTTTGCATCTGGGTGCATGGGGGCGCATCATGCATGTATTAATTAGCTAGGGTATGCAGGGATACAATGTTAATTGGGCAACCTAAGACGAAGACATTAATTTTCTTATTTTATCTTTTGGGGTCGATAGATTATGCTACTAATGATTTACAGAGGAATAGTACTGTTCTAGAGATTATAAAATTATTAGGCATTCTTGTGAGAATTAATCGCTATCTATGTGTGTATATATATCTATATATACACGTACGTATGTATTTCACTCTATATGAGATTTGTTGTCTTTTTTTTTTAAATGATTCCTAATGGTTGGATTTTCCTTCCAAGAGGCAAGTAGACTACTCTAATTTGGTAATGGAAGAAAATAAATTCAAGCAACACCCAGGAAAATATCACGAGGATATAAATAATAGGTACAAACAGTGATTTTATCGTATCTAGAGTTTGATATCATTTTTGTAACGGTTTTGAATTTGTTTGAATTTGTGACAGTTTTGAAATCATTAAAAAAATCTGTGAGGGTTGAAGGAAACCATCAATATTAAAGGTGAACGAGAAATGATTATACGTTCGAAATATAATAATGTTTCGTTCGTACGTTACTTAGACAATGTTATAATGTTACTTAAAATGTTACATTCGAATGGCCGTTCATGTATGTTTAAACATTAAGTCCACTTACGTGCGAATGTGTAAGTTATTCGTTCGAACGATTTAGTTTATGTTCGAACGATAGTCATTAATGATCGAATGTGAATTATTTTTAAAATAAAAATGAAATTTCAAATTAAAAAATATTAAGAATTGAAATACAAAAATACTAGATATATTAAATGATATTGTTCATTTCACAAGTATAAAAAAGAAATATATTAAAATATAAATACAAAATATGATAAAAGTGCAGCAAAGCTCAGAACGAATTGTTTACAAATTTATAAAATTTCTCAATCAATGTGTTGATCTTTTCGTTTACGATGTAACGCCCCAATGGAAGGCCCAAACCACATGACTTATACTCTAAAAAGACTAGTCAATGATACAATTAGAGCCCCATTAAAATTTTATAAAGAGTAAGAACTTTTCCTTCCAAAGCAATGTGGAATCTCATACACCACCTACCATTATCCTTATCATATGGGGTATCACAATCTCTCCCTCTTAAATTCCCGACGTCCTCGTCGGGCTTGTCCGTTGTAGGTAACACGGCTTAAGTCCCACATTTCTGGTTAGGATAACTCTGATACCATTTATAACGCCCAAATGGAAGGTCCAAACCACATGGCCTATACTCCAAAATAACTAGTCAATGATACAATTGAAGCCCCATTGGAACCTTATAAAGAGCAAGAACTTCTCATTCCCAAACAATGTGAGATTACATACACTACCTACCCTTATCTT
This sequence comes from Pterocarya stenoptera, assembly GCA_003123785.1. NCBI lineage: Eukaryota > Viridiplantae > Streptophyta > Magnoliopsida > Fagales > Juglandaceae > Pterocarya > Pterocarya stenoptera. The sequence goes on along the minus strand of QEOT01001003.1, from coordinate 11,731 downwards.
TATCATAAGAGATATCACAATCAACCCCTCTTAAATTCTCGAATTCCTCGTCAGGCTTGTCCACTGTAGGTGGCATATCTTAAGTCCCACATTTCTGATTGGGATAGACTCTAATACCATTTGTAGCCCCAATGAAAGACTCAAACCATATGGCCTATACTCCAAAAGGACTAGTCAATTATATAATTGGAGCTCCATTGGAACCTTATAAAAAGCAAGAACTTCTCATTCCCAAGCATTGTGGAATCTCATATACCACCTACCTTTATCCTTATCATATGGGATATCACATAAGATATCTAAAAGATGGCCAACCTCAGTGACACTCTGTTATACTGTCATGATTTGTCGGTCGATGTGAACATAATATATGAGACCATTGCATCAACCCAAATAAGGCGCGTATTGAGCTAAGTAGGGTGTGCATCTCCTGCAGATGTACCCATCAGCTACTGACAAATACTCCCACTATGGGGAGCAACACCGGCCCCAGAATGGGTCGGACGAACAAGATCTGGTGTAAGCCCAGGCTCACACCTAGCACGCCCCCCTTCCTTGTCCAATGCTCGGACAATGTGAGGTCATGTCTAAAGGGTTCATCTACTCAGTCAACCACTCCTCTACTTGCGGTGACACTCTTCGGTTCAGTAATAACCAAGTAATGATCACTCCATATGGTAGGTTGTCAGTGGAGATGATGTTCTCCTCATAACGGATCCTCTCAAACATCCATAGTGGCAAGTCAATGGGCTCTCCATGTGCAACTCGTATGAGGAACTATGTGCGAGTTCGACTGAAAGTGGCCTTATATGCCACAGGATTCACATTTCTTACAATTGTGAGATGCAACATGCGAAAAAATGGCCACAACAATGTCTAGGATAACTTGTTCTTCTTATCAAACGATGTGTGGTATCTCCCAGTGAGGATGAAGAAATCCTCATCGCAGTCGCCATCCTGAGGTTGATTAGTCCTCTTGCCCTCTGACCGATCTACATCTTTGGCCATAGACTTGATTGGGCCAATAGATGATGTCGATGTGCTTACATCTGGTGCATCCTCAGCTTGAGCATCCACTGTAATCGATGCCTTATATATACAATGGACCCCAAGTAGCTCGGTGATGACACCTACCGAAACCTCGAATTGAATACCCTGTACAGTTACGGTGTGGGATGATGCATCCTGAGGCATGGATGACATCTCCATGTAAAACTCACGGACCATGGAAGGGTACATCCTCCCCTCAGTGAGCAAATGTTGGTCCAACCTCTGGAAATAAAGACAGACCTCAGACTCTTCTCCTCCCATGTCAACTCGTCGAACTCGTTGATACACTTCGCGTTCGGCCATAACAATTCTACAGTCTATCCAAGAAGTGTCTTGGGTTCTTTCCCTTCTCCGTTTCCTAGTTGTCAAAGATGAGCTATATTCTGCAAAAAGAAAAAACATAAGTATACATATATATAAAAGGAAACAAATTAAATATGTCCTGAAATACGTAAAAGGATAACATTATGCAAACGTGTAGGTAATATCGTTCGAATGTTAAGAGTCAAAAGGCCCACGAAACGTTCCATTCAAACGTTTCATGCAAATACATTCGAGCATGCTAGTGCATTCGAATGTATTAACTTAACTTTTGAACTTATGCAGGTATAGGTTCGAACGTTAGGACTAAAACGTCCCATGAGACCTTACATTCGAACGTTTGATGTATACAGTTCAAACGTATACCTAAATGTTCAAACTATTGAAATGTTGCATTCGAATCTAGATTAACATACGTTCGAAGTACAGATGATAGTTCGAACGTTGCCAGTGGGACGTTTAAACCTAGAAATGGCTGAGTCGACTTAGCCTTTTCTAATTTCCTCAAACAGGACGTTAATCTTATAAAATTCATTGTAAAAATGAAGTATACACTAAGTATAGACTATCTAAGGTAGCCATTTGACCATTGGCCAACCATGGTGGCCGAAAAATCAAGATACAAATCTAGCCTCAAATAGGTTTCAGTTCATACCAAAACTTCCTAAAAACATTAAAAAAAACACAATAAAATAGAGAGAGAGGGACACTAACCTTTTATGTGACGGTTGGGGCGCCGACTGACAACGGGTTGTGACGAATTCGATGGATGAGTGCAATGATTAGAATTTTGGATGTGAGTGGAAATGTCGTTCAATGTTCAGACACACTACATATATACAAGTAACGTGCAAACGTTAAAACTGATACGTTCGAATGTTACGTTATTTCTCGTACCGTACTAACGTGTGTTGTAAACTTTTGAATATAAATGGAATGAATTTTTTATATATTACTATATATATAATATTACTATATTATAATATTTTTGCTTCAGCATTTACTACTCCATTTGGACATTATGAGTGGAATGTAATGCCTTTTAGACTAAAAAAATGCCCATATTGAATTTTAAAACATTATGAATGATATTTTTAATTCATTCACATATTTCACTATTTATTATATTAATAATCTCTTTATTTACTCAATGTCTTTTGATGAACACTGGAAACATTTGAATTCGTTTCTAGATATCATTAAACAAAATGATCTTGTTGTCTCTGCTAAGAAAATCAAATTATTCCGAGCCAAGACTAGATTCCTCGATCATGATATTTGAAAGTAAAATTTGACCTATTAGCCGTGCTATTGAATTTGCTGAGAAATTCCCTAATGTTATTCTTGATAAAACTCAGTTGCAAAAATTTCTTGGTTCTCTCAACTATGTTGCAGAATTTTACAAAATTATAAGGAAACAATGTCTCCACCTTTGACTGAAATTCATACTGCTATTGTTAAACAAATCAAAGCACATGTTAAAACTTTACATGCCTTGAAATTCCTACTTTTTGTTCCTTTAAAATTGTTGAAATAGATGCCTCTGACATTAGTTATGGTGACATTCTAAAACAAATTGTTTCACCAGACTCATCTGAACAAATGGTTCGCTTTCATTCTGGAGTCTGGAATACTGCACAACATAACTATAGTACTATTAAGAAAGAGATATTATCCATCGTACTATGTATTTCCAAGTTTCAAAGTGATTTGTTAAACCAAAATTTTTTTATTAAGCATTAATTGCAAAAGTATAAATATGTTTTAGAAAAAGATGTTAAAAACATTGCATCAAAGCATATTATTGATGCTATCTATTTTAAGTTATTTGATTTTAATATTGATTATATTAAAGGATCTGAAAACTACATTCCTAATTTTCTTACTTGTGAATTCCTGCAGAAAACATGAACAGAAAAAAAGACAAATAGAAGAAGATTTCTAATCCTCCCCCAATACCTAATACCATAATTGTTAAACATGAGCCTACTACCCCGGCCACCCCTTTGATATTGCTAACAGGTTTACTACTCTTGGTAGTAGTCCCGTTGTTAAACTTGTTTCCTTTTCAACAGCTCTTAGTACGCCATATGATTCTTATTCTAAACCTATAAATTCTACTAAGTATTACCCTACTGTCAGAACTGAGTACATTAAAAAAATATTTTCCCAGAGCATGTTTTATGTTGAACCAAATAGATCCATATATACAAACTCCTTCAAAACTTCTGCGAGTTATTTTTCCCAAGGTTTTCATTGGATTCCTGATAATCATGCGAAAAACTCCAATACTATTCTGCTATTCTAGTACAGTCTGATTCTCTTGTTATTAAACATATCTATGACAAAATCAATAAAACTAAATTGATCTATCATAGTGCTTATATATTAAATATTACCACAGACGAGAAATGGGAATCCCATCCTTATACAACAAAGAGGCTCCCACATCCTGACATTGTTTATTGTTACTATGATTATATTGATGCATGGTTTAAATTCATGATATTCCAGACTTCGAAGATGTCACATTCTTAGTTTCTGAATTTTGACAAAAAAATCAAACTGAATTTCCCCTCTGGTTTATACGATGGTGGCACCAATTTGGCACTATTCTCAAAGTCTTGCCACTGTTTTCAAACTGGATCAGCATAATAAAAAATTGTCCTACTTCCTCCATTTTTGCAAGAGATATAAAGTCCCTTAGATATTATAGTGAAGCTACGATCGGAATGGTGATTTGCTGGTCTGGAATTGGTTTGTCAAGTGGTGAGACACACAAAATGTTTTTGACAATGTTGCTCGAGACTAGGGGTAAAACAAAACAAATCGGTTCAGTCTGGTACCCGTTCCGTTTTTTTCAAAACCAATCGAAATCTGTCCAATTTTGATTTTTCTTTTTCCAACACCAGACCGGATCGACTCATATAAATATATATTTTTAATTTCTTATATTATAAAATAGTTTTATATGATTTTATATATTATATATAATTTTGATATGTAATATATAAAATTATATATAAAATAATCTTGTATTATATGCTAAATTACTAATTAAAGTAAATTTAAAATTTAAAGTCCTATATAAATAACTATATATTATCACTATAGTCTATAGTATTAGTAGTTATACTAATACAATATCACTGTATTATAATATATATAACATATTATATATACTATATATTAATATACCAGAAAAAGGGGACCGAAATTGATAAAACTGGAAGTATCAGTATAGGACTGTCATCGGTGAATACTGGTTCAGTTTTAAAATATGTCCAAAACTAGACCGAATAGGACCAATTACACCCCTACTTGAGACTTTTCTCAGACTGCTCAAGATCTGAAAAGTATTGAGGAATTTCTGCCTGTTAAACAGATCACTCTACCTAAATATTCAAACACTCAGGCCATTACTTCTGCTAAACTTGCTACTTCTGTTAAATCTGATAAATCCAATAAATCTTTCAAATCCAAGGAAAAGAAGAATTTGATCTAAGGATTAATAAAAAATAATTTGATTTATATACAAAAGAAGCAATTGTAGAACAATGATAAAACTGATACAAATAAATCTAATACTGAGTCAGAAGCATCCTTTGAAGCTTCAGTTACTGATCCCTACAATAACATATTTGGACATGATTCAAAAGACACTCCAAGACTATCTAATAATTGATCTATCGGCACAAATCGACAAATACTTAGAAGCACCAAATGACTATCGTCTCTGAGGTCATAATTTTTTATGGTTGGTTGTTGGCGTCGGGTGTGTTTTGGTAGTTTTCCTTTGTCTTGTTTTCAGAATAAGATTTGTGCTAGAAGTTTGAGGTTTATGTATTTAGCAACACTTGGGTTCGGGTTGTCTATTGTTTATTTCTTTTCATTCAAGTGGTTATTATTCATCCGCCACAAATGAGGGTCTATTAATAAACTTGGGGTAGGGGTCAATGTGGCCCTGACTCTTCAAAAAACAAAAAAACTATCGTCTCTAAAAGACTGAGGTGTGTCTCCCCATAGAAAGCCCTATACGTCTTAGCAGAGATACATGAATAAGTGTGTGGGTATCACTCTGGAGGAAGAGCTTTGATGAGGAAAGTCGTGAGAGCGGATTACTATTGGCCCCATGCCCTTAGAGACGTAGAGGGGTTTGTCAAGAAGTGGGTGAAGTGCAAAATATTCGCCCCAGTATCACACAACCTGCCAAATGAGCTGACCTCTATAATTTCCTCATGGTCATTCGTGCAATGGGGGGTTGACCTAGTAGGGCCCCTCCCACCAGGGAAAGGAGTAAGGATCTTGGTCATCACTATAGACTACTTCACCAAATGGACAGAAGCAGAACCCCTAGTGACATTCATGTTGAAAAACATCACCAAGTTCCTATGGAAGACCAGTGTATGCAGGTTCAAAATCCCCCATAGCATCATCTCGGACAATGGACGGCAATTCGGCTCAGAACATTATCTGGAATGGTGTACAGAGCTAGGAATTTAGTTTAAGTACCTCCTTCCCAAGACAGCCTTAGGCCAACAGGCAAGTGACCAACAAATCCCTGCTCGGGATTCTAAAGAAAAAGCTTACGGACAAGAAGGGAAATTGGGCGAAAGAACTCCTAGGCTTCCTATGGGTGTACAAAACCATGATCAAAACTCTGACAGGGGAAACCTCGTTTGCCTTGACATTCAGAAGCTAGGTTGTAGCCCCTGTAGAGATTAGGTTACCAAGCTACCATGTCCAACATTTCGAACGAGGGCAGAATTATAGGGCTTTGGAAGATCACCTTAACCTATTAAAAGAACAACAAGACGAAGTTGAAGCTCAAGTGACCCTGAACAAGAAAAGCACGAGCGATACTTCAACCAAAGAGTCAAACACAGAACCTTCAAAATAGGTGACCTGGTCTTAAGGGAAACCAGAATAACCATGCAAGAAGAGGGAAAACTTCACCCTATTGGGAAGGACCATACGTCATGATCGCCAGTAAAGTCGTCCAGTTCGTACCGCTTAAAAGACGACCAAGGAACGGAACTGCAACACCCATGGAATGCTGAGCATCTTAAAAAGTACTATCCTTGACTGTGAAGCAATGAAGAACAATGAACAAAGTTGATTGTTACCTTCTCATACATCTCCTCGCTCGAAGCACAATGCTCACCAATATCGATTCCTCAGACTCACAGTGAAGAATAAGGCACACAAGTCCTCAAACTGTGCGACCCTTGTCCACCAATGTCGAGTCCTTAGACTTCCAGTAAAAAATAGGGCGTACAAGTCCCTAGACTACGTAACCCTCGTCCACCAATGTCCGTAGTGAAGAATATGGTGCACCAGTCTCCAAATTGTGCAATCCTCGTCTATCAATGTTGAGTCCTTAGACTTGCGGTGAGGAATAGGGTGCGCAAGTCATCAAACTACACTACACTCACCTACCAATGTTGAGTCCTTAGACTTGCAATGAGAAATAGAGCGCACAAGTCCTCACACTGAGCGACCCTCACCTACCAATATCGAGTCCTTAAACTCGTGGTGAGGAATGGGCACGCAAGTTGTCGGACTGCATGACCCTCGCCCATTAATGCCAAGTCCTTAGACTCGTCATGAGGAATAGGGTGTGCAAGTCATGAGATTGTGCAACCCTTGCCCACCAATGTCGAGTCCTTAGACTCATAGTGAGGAATAGGGCGCGCAAGTGTTCAGACTGCGCAACCCTCACCCACCAATGTCGTGTCCTTAGACTCATAGTGAGGAATAGGGCATGCAAGTCTTTAGATTGTACGACCCTCACCCACCGATGTCAAGTCCTTAGACTCGCGGTGAGGAATAAGGCACTCAAGACCGTAGATTGCATGACACTCGCCTGTCGATGTCTAGTCCTTAGACTCGCGGTGAGAAATAGGGCGCGTAAGTCCTCAGTTTGCGCAACCCTCATCATAGTGACATTCAGAAACGTGTTAAGAATTTTGAACACTTGAAACACATAACGTACAAAACAAAACACCTATAGGAAATTATTACAATCAATTAACATAAGGAGAAAATGTCCATTTACTCAAAACTAAAAAGATTATTAATACAACTAAAAGAGAAAGGCGCCTTGTTTAGCAGAGCTGGAGGAGCTATTGGGGTCAGGCTGGGAACACATCAAGCATCATGTCCCTCCCAAAGGAATCAACATATAGGTGAAATGCACGATCAGGTTTGAAAGACTCAAGGTTTAATGTCCTCAAGTTGGTCTTAGGGTTCGCCAGCAAGAAGGCCCTAACCTCTCCAAGTCGACGCCATAGCTATAGCCAAAGGCCTTGTTTTGAATAGGCTTGGCTGCTTAGAGTTGAGGGGAAAGGCGAACAACCTCCTCGCCAGAAGTGGCTAGCTTGGACTCCAACTCCTTGATACACTTATCACAAGTTTTAACCCTCCTGTCAAGTCAAAGCATGGAGTCTGTCAATTCACTCTGCGTTTTGTTCAACTGCTCCACATATTGCCCCTTTGCACGAGTGGAACCTGCAACGAGCCTATCCTTTCGGATAAGGAAGGACGATACCACTTCCTTGGTAACAGTAGGCGACGAAGATCCCTTATCCCCCCCCCCCCCAAAAAAAAAGACGCATTGAAGGGTGATGAGGGAATTGAAACCCTGCCCCTGCTCAACTCCAAGTCATGGGGGAGCATTGGGGTTTCATCACAATAAACAGTCAAGGGAAGGGAGCCCGGAGTAGGTTCCCCTTCCCTGCCACCCCTTGAGAGCCATATTGCTTAAGTATGAGGCTGGGTTTCTTGCAATGTGGGACATAACCTAGGAGTAAACTCTCTTAACATGGGCTTGTTCTCGTTGAGAGAGAATAATAGTTATGGCTTTGTTGTCAAGGACCTTTCCCCAAATGGCGCAAACTGGGAACTCAGCCTTATTGGCTTCCCCACCAAGGAACTCCCATCCCTGGCCAGAAACAAGGAAGAATTTTTTTTTTTTTTTTTTTGCTATTGTTTGGCATTAGAGTGGCAACCCTTGAATCGAGCGAGGCAATATCAAGGGCAGGAGCGAAAGCTGTAAATGTTTCCTTCCAATGCCCTGACTGCATAGGTAGCGAGGAACTCACAAGCGGTCAAGTTGGGATATCCCTATTCGACAGGTTCCAAAACCATTCTCCACACAACACAACAACACATGAGGATTCTCCAGTCGTTATAGTGAAGTTGAGCTAGCGCCAACTTCAAGTAGTCAAGAACGTCGCGCATCGGTCAACAAAAAGGAAGCCGTAACCCATGAGAAAGGGAATAGGTAGTGAGGGACACCTTTTCAACAAAGCCCTCGGCGTCAACGGCCCCTTGGGGGAACCTCAAGAATCACCAAATCTGGGATTCCATACAAATCCCTCAACTTTCTAAGGTCAGCCTTGGTAATAATCGACAACCAGTCATAGCCCTCATAATAGGGTACATAAAGGGCAGAGAAGGACTCTGGTGACGACGAAGACCCCATCGAATGGTGGGGGGGAGATCCATGAGAAGAAAGCCGAGAAACATTTTGACGAGCCATAGAGATAAGTGGAGGATTCTATAGAATAGAAGTTGGTTTTCGACAAAGATCACAGACAGTGAAGAAGAGGAATAAATAGGAGTGAAAAAGGCAACAGGAAGGAGGAAAGGGCTACTTATAACGCGATGGTTGAAATGCCCCAGGGAGAATGCAAATGGTCTGACAGTATAATCGTTGTGTACATATCCCATTATCTGGTGACATGACTAGGTGCAGCCGCAGAGTTGTTGTAACTCCCTTGGCATGAAAACACGAACAACCAATCAAAATTAATGACGCGATAGGCCAGAACCATTCATAATCTTTAAATTCACGTTATGCCAACGTGACAGGAATTTGCGCGGTAATTGAAGAGACCCTCTTACGTCCACTAGATTGGCCCAACAACACCAAGTAAAAGGCCCATATAATGGGCCCAACAAGTTAGAAAGTTGTAAGTGCACCATACACTTGCTACCATGAGATCACACCAACCCAACCGGATTAATATGGTAATTATCACCGATCACAGATATTTTCTCCTAAGGAAAAAGCAAGATACTCTAGATATTTATTCTCAATATGTTAATCATTTCCTTCTCCAATCATATCTTGAGATTTTGGCTATCAAGATTTTGAAATTTGGGGAAGGGTTAAACTATGCTTTAGCATTGGTAATGGTTTATGAATCTTCATATGCAAAATCAAATCTTTTGAAGATTGATTTTGCATATGAAGAAAAACTCTCACATTGGATTATGCATTTTTGAACCAAATAATAATAAAATATTCATTATTTATAAAAGAATGGTCCTATAAATTTGGATATGGTCTAGTTTATGCATCTAGATGGTATATTGTTAATCTGGATGGTCCAATAAATTAAAAATAATGTTGGGGACCAAACAGAGAGACCAAATAATGTTGCGGACCAAATAATGAATATTTTATTCTCGATGGTATATTGGCGTTCGGATAGAGAGAGAAAAAGCATTAAAAATAATATTTGGATTGTTTATAGCTATGTAAAAATTTAGAGATGCATAAGCCAATGCAGATGAATTTAAAGACATGTTATTCAAATTTGAAGATGACGATAAAGATGAATAAGCCATTGCCAGTGCTCTGCAACGATCCACCCATATATAAAGGACCAATACTAGCAGCCCAAGGTAACAGATTCAAACCCTTCACTGAAAGGCAATACATGCATATTGCTAACTTAAGCATCGGAAGTGCATCAGGCACACCAGGCTACCCTCTTTCTTTGTTGTAGGTTAGCAGTCGAGGTCAGTTGATGGTGAAACACGTCTAAAACAAAGTGGTTTCTTACTTTAGTGTTTTCTAGGGTTTTCCTACTATTGTTGCTAATTTCAAAATCAATTGCATATAGTTTTAGAATTAATTGGTATTTAGTTTTCCATTTTGATTTATTTTTTTTGCTTTCAACATTTTTTTTTNAACTTTTGCAATCATAGGTAATTTGGAAGCCACACAAACAATTTTAATTCAACCCATCCAGTAGGCCAACAGTGAGATAGTTGACCTCTGTATTACTCAGATATATGCCATACCAGGACCAACAATCATATGTATGCCATCAACTTTACAAGCAAGGGAGTATCATATACCATTTGGGGTTTGTTAAATATAAGTTCAAGGTACATAAAACTCGGGCAATTTTCCAAATAGGATTCCACCCAAGTTGATACGAGGAAGCTTAACCAAAAACTCTTAAGGCTTGGTTTGGTTAGTGAAAGTGTTTGAGAATATTTGTGAATAGTAGTGAAAAAGTAATAATAGAATATTAAATAGTAGTAAAAAGTAGGTAAAAAATAATAAATAGTAAAAAAAATAGATGAAAAGTAATAATAAAGTAAAGAATAGTAGTGAGAGTGTTTGAGAGTACCTGAGGTACTCTCGATACCCAAACAAGACCTTAAAGCTGAGAAATCCCACCTAATCAAACCAACTCTTAAAGAAGCCAAATCCATCAAATGATAGAACTCTTCATGAAGGTAGTATCCTTGAGGGCTGAGGCTTTTGTTCATTCTTGCTAATAGTTTAGTGGTAAATCACTGTCAAGAAAGGAAAAAAGAGGTTAATAAAAGACAACAGTGGGTATCTAATAAGACTAAACTACAGAAAATGAACCAAATTTGACCAATTAGACTCATTTTCTATTAGCTTCTTCTAAGTTGTAACTCAAGCTAGTTACTCGATCTGAAATAGTTAGCCGTCTCACAAAATCGTTCACTGTCAAATACTCTGAATGTTTCCCTAGCATTCCCATATCCAACCCCATTTGTCAATCCCACCAAAGACTTGAAAATTGTCATATTCTGCTTCCAGAACATGAAGAAGACCAAATCATCAATAATCAAGGATTCAAGAGTACAAATCAAGAGACAACATATGTATATATATGATGGCAGTTGGTGCTAGTTGGGTGATTTGATTGGTCTAGACTACTTACTCAGTATCTGAAATTATGATGGCAAAGCTTGACGAATACCTCTTATGTTGTGGGTACCAATTGCAATCCATGTTGCCATCAACTTTAAAAATCTACTGTTCATGACTTCTCAATCTTCATTGGGTATAATATCCAAGTGGACACAAACAAACATCCTCATGGAACAAATCTAGATGCATGTTGACGATGCCGTATCTGATCTCGTGCATACCATGTAACGCCCCGGTCCTGGATGGGTCGGAGAGTTACCTCTTAGCACATAAAATTATATCTCGTTGTTCAAATATAAACTTCAATTCCTCAATCACTCATAGACCTCATTGTTTTAAACCATCTACTCCAAAATAATTAACTAAAAATAC